>OZ038479.1:44447862-44710362 GCA_964036315.1 Acanthosepion esculentum
ATTTGGCAAGATAAATGAATTTAATTTCTTAACAAGTCAAGGATTCCATTGTAAACCTAACTTAACGTAAAGGACCTGATTGCAAACTTTGACTGTGATTGATGAGTCAGTAGAGAGTGCTGGCTAAGTGAATTTTGGGTGGCCCCAAAAGAAATATGTGATAAGAATTTAATTTGCAATATGAAACTTGTAAAAATTTTGGCCAATGGGAAAGAAGAATTTTGTAAACAAAACTTCTCGATTATAATTTTAAGGAGGCTAGCTTAGACACACCCACACTGCCGAGAGATCATTGGTTGTATGGTAGCATGGTGATAGGCGGAGGTGAATGGATGAGAAAGACGGAGAATGTGTTAACGCCCACTGAAGGGATTGGTATGAGATATCAATGTGGGAGAGAAAGAGTCAAGGAGGATAGCTCTTCTCCGACCTTCCGTCACGAACAACGGAGACCCCTCCGAAATGGGAAGTGTTTAATTTTCCAAAAATGAGAAATAATCAATTTTCCGTCCTGATAACAAAGATTTCTTGTTAGAAATAGAAATTACCGAGAACCCCAGGCCATGTCTGGCCACTCACCGTGTTTTGGTCGGTACCCATATAAATGGACGTTTATGGGTCATTCAGCAGTTAGCCAGTGAGTTCCAGAGAGTTCGAGACACAGTTGAGCTGGTTTTGAACCAGGGTGTTGCCTCGCAGAAACTGACCGAGAGATTCCATGACCTCCGACTTCACCTAACCAAGTTATACTGATGAACGAAGTTAAGCCAGCACTTAAAAACTAAATTAATTGACTTACGATATCAACTTGCTCAAAACATAGAAATGTCACATTTCGTAGGAAACGAGCTGGGAGAAGAACACGCTCCTGTATATAACAGAAGGATAAAGTTAAACTGTTATTTCTTAACACACTTGAACCTCTTGGGTTTTTCTTTTATTATTTTTTTCTTTATGCTTGTGCAATGCCACCTTTAATTTGGACTCAGCTTACACTACGGCCCGACGCCTGATCTCGTCTACCTGAGATCAAAGTCACAACGTGGGTAGGTTAGACTTGAGATCAAAGCAGTTACTCCAGTAACCAGACATTGCAAGTGAACGATAGAGTTGGCATTGAACCGGTATAACTGGTGAAGCCGTTAACATCGACGATCAGAACTCGACCCTGGTGCCACATATTGGTGCTGTAACCACTGGATTCGACCCTGGACGGCTGAGTATCACATATTGGTATCCTGACCAGGGGATTTTGCCGAGTAGCGACGACCACTGAACGACTGGGACTCAAGCTGGTGGCAGTGACAAAAAGTCAACCCCAAAACGCCGGTAGAAGAAACCTTACAGCTTCGCGCCGCGACTGGGAGTTGACCATGGGCCGACGGCTTGGTGTCACAAAAGTATTTATAGAAAAGACACAGCGAAGCTACATTATGGTGGTGGGAATGTGACTGAAGCTGAGGCACCAGATCAGGACCAATAATATTGCTGATTCTTCTTTGGATTATATCAAGAATATTTAAATATACAGCAGGAGCACTGGACTATATGTGGCAGCAATAATCAAGGCATGGAGGAATGGTAGACTTAGAAATACGTAAGACAGATTCAAAAAAATCAGTGGTCCTTAACAGTCGTGGCTTAGACTGTACACATCACTCGCTTCTCAACTCACCGACTGAGTAAAAAACATTATTAAGGATAGAGAAAAATAAAAATAATAGGAATTAAAGAGACAGAAGATGATATTGCATTTAAATTTCTGAAGAACAAAGTTGACTGGAAAGCAATAAGCCGAAACTGAGTTCCACAAGTGAAGAGAAGAAAGTTTTAGCATAGAACTTATGGTTGCATTTAGTAATTTCAACTGTAAAATTATGATAACAAACTGCCAATCTAGTACTGCACTTAAATTTGTAAAGTCAAGGTACAACAGAGTAAAACTCATCACAACAGTGAGAGGAGAGGTAGGCCAAGGTGATGCAGGGTTATGGGAGGCCAATTCTGTGGAATGGAGCTTGCTGCGTCGACTGCGAAGGAGTATCTTGTAAGCGAGTTGGGGTAGAATTGTTCTGTGGATCAGAGGTCACTGCGTCAACTGTGAAGTGAGTGCCTTGTAAATGAGTTGTGGTAGGCTGAAGTAGATCAATGTAGACCAAGGCGACAACGAGTTATTTGGAGGCTAGTTCTGTGGAACAGAGGTCATTGCATTGACTGCGAAGCGAGTGCCTTGTAAACGATCGAGGTAGAGCTGTTCTGTGGAACAGAGGTCACTACATTGACTGTGAAGGGAGTGCCTTGTAAATGAGTTGAGGTATGTTGAAGTAGGTCAAAGTAGGCCGAGATGATGGTGGACGTATCCATGAACGCTTGTAGCTGGGAGGAACTGAGGTAGAATCAAAAATGTTTAGTCAAAAACTGGATAGCTGAGGTGGTATGTCAAGCCAGGAAGTGGTAATGGTCATTGGAATGTGCAGTCATGTTGAGTGGTGGCAGTAAAGGTGGCAACGGTGGTGGTAATAGTACTTTGCGTGGCGGCTGGTCCATAACTCTGTTGTCATGGTGATGAGGTCATGGTGGCAGCAGTGCCTGGTGTGATGGCTGTACCAGGCCGCAACTGTCACTTGTCATCCTCAGAGGCTGCTTTTAAGCAGGTCTTTTAGTCCCCAGGGGCATCTCTTTTACTGGCAGGAACGTTCACGACTGGCCACTGCTCGAGTTCACTTTGTAGATCGGACGTGGTACATGGAGCCCAATGCGCAGAAGACGACTTTTGTTATTTTGTTTTCTACCTTCGTAGTGGTCACATCCGGCCAGCATGCAGAATGAATCAGAATGAGGTCTAATCGTTATAGAGTATAACAACTGTTAAACAGAAATTATTTTTATTTAATAAAATCTAATCATAAGTAAGTGAAATTAGGCTAAATACAACTAAATTGAAAACCTCTTCCCCCTGACCATAATTCTGAAAATTCTGGGTGCAAATTTTACATGAGTAGAAGCATTTTTCCAACAAATTTTATCCAGAAAATCACTTGTGTAAATTACACAGGTGTGCAAATTACATGGGTTTTACTCTGTTCTTCTGTGTTGTCTGGGTTTGTGCATAGAACTAACATGGAAGTGGTATGGGCTTTCTCTGCTTACACCATTCCATTTATGTTGCTTGTTCACCATTTATCCTAAGAAATGAAGGAATGGGAGAGTTTTTAAAATTATCATGAGTGCAAAGAGGATAGTAAGAATTATAAGTAAATTATCAGTAAATAAAATTTTTATTGCAGGAAAATTATTTATCATAGAAAACAAATCTAATGCATGCATTGTGTACATGGACTCTTGATCATTGTCGACTAAATATTAAAAAAAGTATATGATGAGAGGTGCCAATGATTAAGCAAAGAAACTACTGGGATGGGGAATTATCATAATTTACAGTCAAACAAATGTCCTCGTCTTTGTTGTTACAATAACAATGTTTCAGCTGTTGTTCACTCTGACCTCCTTCAGATGCTGTTCATCAATCATGTTCTCAGTGAAATTGTCAGACCTGTTCAACCCAGGTAACTTTTAGGGAATTTTGAGATGAATCCTTTGTTCAATTTCTAGGCAATGCCTAAACTATTGTTATGCTCTGCTTCAAATTAGATCTCATTCTGATTTACTCCACATCAAAACTTCTTGGTTGGATGTGCTACAAAAGTAAAATTAAAAATATAAAAGTCGCTCTCTGAGTGGGGGCTCTGAGCAGCACATCTGGTTCACAAAAGATACCCTCTCCGAAGAAAAACCATATATAAGTTAAAAGGAGCCAATCACAGATATTTCCGCTAAAGCAAAAGCATGACAAAAAAGTGTGAGTGAGTGATGTGTCCACCCTGACTGCTTAAAAGGACCCATTCACAACACGCAAGACAGTTGCAGATCATTAGACAGGCAGACAACCATAGAAACCACTAGTGGCCTTGGTCAATTGACCTGACACAAGCTTCAATGCCAGGCCCTACTGACAACACTGTCCTCCAGATTGCTTTCCTCGTCAACAGAGATAATTTTTGCCTTGATTCTCTATCGACAATACAAAGAATTTTTTTTATATCTTGTCTCCTTTACTTTCCACTTCACTAGCGATACTCTGTTGTTTTGTTTGTTCTCATACAACTATATACAGTAAAGGACACTATTATGAAGAAAGCTAGAAAATTCAGACCTGTTTGGTTTCAGTGAGAAAAAGAAAGAAAAGATAGCAGAGGCAAAATGTATTTAGAGTCTGCTTCAATGAAATGGAAAACTTGTCAATTTCAAATCTTTTCATTTGTACCCTCTTACTTATGATGGAATAGTCCATACCTACCTTTCACCACTCCAGGATAATGCACTTTACACCAATAATCACCTATTAACCAATCAGCATGTTAGTTTCAGCAAACTAGACTTTTCATTGGCTCAGACCTCTTAAACTGTAGCAAGTTTAAGCAAAAATATATTTTCACGCCTAACGTTTTTGAGCCGATTTTTAGACCCAAAACTCAATAAATAGAAGCGTCAGAATCGATTCGAACCAGTCAGAAATTCACCCTGTTTTTGGTGGTCTATTTCTGTCCGTTTCTGACTGGTGTTTACCGCCTGACCTTTTATTTGGACTTTACCCTTTATTTGTCGATCTACATTTTTGGTTGAGTTTGTTTTTTTATTACCGCCATTTTTTTACGACTGTTTTGAAAAAGATTTTGATTTTTTTTTCTTCTCCTTTTTTTACCCTCCCCATTTTTTATTTTTACCCCTTTATTTTTTGCTCTTTTTCTTTTATTCTAGTTTTTCTTTTTGATTTTCATTTTTTTTTAATTTTTCTTTTAAATATATGTTCGTTTTCTTTATTTTGTAATCCTGTCAGCGTTTCGCTTTATTTATTGATTAACATTAATTTCTTGTTATTTCTTTAATTCTTTCTTTCCTTTTAATATCCTTTAAGTTTTTTGTGTTTTGTTTTTAAATTTTTTCTGTACCAAATTTGTTCTAATCTTTGTATTGTCTAGTTTGTCTATTTATTTTCTTTTGTTTATTTGTTTGACTCGCTTTCATAGCGTCAGCCATTTTGTTTTTGTAACTAGCAATGTCTATTGTTGAAAGTTTCATATTTTCTTTGTTTTCTTTTTTCTTTGTCTAGCGTTTTCGTTTTATTGCTTATTTTCCTTTTTGTGTTTTCTTTTTTAAATTTATTGTTTCGCCTTTAGGCGAACTTTGTTCTTTTATTTTTTTGTCTATTTTGTATTGTACTTTTTAAATTTGTCTTGCCTTTAGGAGAACCTTGTTTTATTTGTTCTCTTTTGTCATGTAATTTTTTTGTGTATATTTATTTATCTGTTCTTTGTTTTTTGTATATTTTTTTTGCTTGCTGTCTCGCTTTCGGGCGAGCTTTGTGTTTTTATTTCTAATATTTCTGCTGTTTTTTTTGTCTGTTAATTTTTCTTTTCTTTTTTAGTTTCGCCTATAAGGCGGAATTTATTAACTATTTTCTCCCTTTTCACCCCTCCCCTTCCCTTTAAAAAATGGAAAAGAAGGGGAAAAAAGTACCTTCTTTCTTAGTTTTGAAAAAAAATCCTAAAATGTCTTCCTTAAGGAGATCGATGAGGAAGCATCTCTTTAACCCGAAAAAGGACCCGCCCGATAAGGATAACATAGAGGAATACCCAGTCTTATCTAGTATTCCAACAAATGAGGAAGTTATAGATGCTTTAAAAAAAGCTTCTAAATTCGGACACTGAAAAGAGCCATAATGTAGAATACAGTAAGGACCATTTAAAAGACAATTCAAGTGAGAATGCAAAGGCCAGGGAATCGCCCTCTTGTTGGAAGCCCCCACCTAAATGCATTATTGATATTGCGGAGTTCTTGGAGCATGCCAAGAGTTACACACACCTTGTGGTAGTAGGTGGGATCTTGGAGGATCCAATCGAACTTAAGAAAATCGACAAAAGAATAGTGTCCATCTTCGTTGTCAACAAGTGTTTCGCGCAAAATTTGTTGTTCAACGAAAGACACAGTGGTGAAAACATTGGAGTCCCTGGGGTTCAAGCCACTTCGAATCATTAAGAGCAAGGCCTTATTCATGTGGGACGTGCTGTTACCCATCGCTAAAGACTGCGTAAAAGCATCAAGCAGACGACTAATCACAAAGGATTTAATTCTCCATACAGAGTGCGAAGGCAGGCGAAGAACCATGTAGCAGTATATGAGGTCCCTCGACAGGTTATCGGGGAGCACCTGACGGCTTTCTTGTCCCAGTATAGCGAGATTCTGGGTGCTTCCTGTGATAGCCTGACTAGGGGATGGAGCTTTGACAGTATGCTAGATCGTAAGACCTTCGTCTCCATCCCCAACTGTCTTGACGTTGGTGGCCTGAAGCTGCCAGTCATCGTGACCGGTCGTAAACCAGTTTGTTGGAAGTACGGAGAGACTGGTCACCTCTACTCTTCCTGTCCAGAGAAGAAGGCCTCTGGAAGTCAGGCTCCCCCTCTGACTGAGTCTTTAAAAACCGACTCGCCTGGAATGGGTATGCCGGCTACTGGGACCGGAGTGGTCAAACACCCGGTTGGGCCAACACCAAAGCCCCCATTCCCTGAAGAGCTTTCTTCCACTGCAAGTGCAGTTGAGGAGAAGGGAGAGGGGGAATGGCAGGGCCAGAGGAAAGCGTCAGACAGCGAGTCCTCAGTCCCCTGAAGCCCCTAGGACTAAAGGCACATACAGCCCCACCCCCTCTAACAACAGTAAGGGCGACACCCTGGCCTCACTACCGAATTGTCAAGACTTACAAAAAAATATACGACCCCCGCCCCCCCCCAAATTAAAGATCTCAAGCTAAAGCTAGATCAGCAAAGGAAAACAAAATCCTCTCTGTCCAAGAAAACACTTACTGTGCAGTCTTCCCAGCCCTCTACATCCAGTCACCAAATGTCCCCCTCTTCAAAGATGGCCACTCCCTCCACATCCTCCGACCCACCACTTTCTCCTGATCCCTTAACACCTCATTGTAGAGAGAAGTCCTCACCTGCCTCTCCTTCCACTTCTTTTCCCCAATCCCCAATCCCTCTCAGTAGAGACCCCAGCCCTTTTAGACAAACATATACACCACGCCACACCCCATCCTTCTCCCATTAAATCCTCGGAAATGCCCCCTCCACTAAACAAAAGAAACAGAAGCCCCACACATGATGCAACCGGAAGCAAAAAAAAAAACAAAAACATTTACAATCCCCGTTTAGATGTTTGTAAGATCTCTCCCATTCAAACTATAGCTTCATTCAAAATGACACCCACCCATTGCTATCGTCCAGAACGAGAAATTGAGAAAAATGAAGCAATATTATGCTGGGAAGGACCCGGTTTTTGTTCACCCCTCTCTTTATAGAGCACTAAAATTGACATTCCTCTGGGATATCGGCGGAATCTCCCAAGATGGTACCATCAAGACAGAGATGGGCCATGGGTCTATGGGAGAGGCTGTCGGTATCCTTATCCCGACCATGTTCAATTCAGGAAAGCAACCCTAATCGGTCTTCACTATGGCTCTCTGGTTAGCATTTGTAAATGTCCGAGGCCTGAGGTCGGAGTCTCGCAGGGCGAGGCTCTCTCGCGACCTTCAGCGCCTCGGGGTGAATGTTTGTTGTGTGCAAGAGACCCGGTTTTCTTCTCATGACCGTGAGGACATGCTGTCTAAGGGGTTCTCCCTTTATTCAGCATGTTTTGATGGTCGTTCGAGGTGTGTCTCTTGGCTGGTGAGCAGGTCTTTGAAGGCTGCATGTAATCTTGTCTTCACGGATCCGGCGGGCAGGCTTTACGTGCTGGATGATACCATAAAGGATAAGGCCCCATGTCTCATTGGAGTTTATGCGCCCAATAACCATTCTGAGCGGCCTGCTTTGTTTCGGTAGATCGAGCCGTTCTTGACGACATCTCGTCGAGAAGTTTTAGCGGGGGATTGGAATGCCGTCCTTGACTCCGACATAGATCGTATAGGGCAAAATCCGAGTACTAACAACAGGGATGTGAAACCATTTCGGGACTTTATCGACGAGTTTGATCTTGTCGATAAGTACCGGAATGAGCACCCTCGGGAGGTAGCATGGACTTGGACAAATAGTGGCAATTCGGCTCCTGGGACGCTTGCTAGCTACCTCGACCGAGTCTTAGTTAGAAGAGTCGATGTAGGGCTCTTAGGGTGGCCAAGTTTCCATTATATAGTTTATTCGGATCATAGGCTAGTCCGGGTCCGTGTAAACTTAGATAAGCCTAAGGTTGGTTGGCTGGTTACTGGAAATTAAACTGTTCATTATTTGGTGAGCAGGATTTCCGGGACCAGCTGCTACTAAAGAGGGAATTGACGGGGTGGTTTTAGGGAATGCCTGGTGGGATAAATTAAAATCCAAAATTAGAACGTTTGCTGCTGATTTTAGTCATCGACTCAATCTAGATAGACTAGCGGCGCAAACAGCTTTAGAACAAAAAGTTGATCCGGCAGTGAAATCCCGTGATAGTGGGGAAGTAGCATTGGCTAAGGCAGAGTTGTACTCCTTGCTTATCAAGAAGGATCAAGCTCTGGTAGTTAGGGCTAGGTTAAAAACAATGTCCTTTGAGGCGACGAATATGGCCGCTGAATTGCGTGCAGAGGAAAATCGGAGCGCGTCTCGGCGACATATCGCGTGCGTCACATTGCCGGATAAGCGGACCGTGACTTCAAACCCGGGCATATGCGAGGCCTTTCGGGATTACTTTCAGGAACTTTTCACCAGGGAGCCCGGTCTGAGCCTTGCTCAGTTCGATGCCTATTTAGTTGACATTCCCTGCCTCGAGGCAGCTGAAGCGGCTGGGTGCAAGGGCCCCATCACAGTGTCGGAAATCTGGGAAGCGCTGAAACAGGTTGGCCTGGATAAATCTCCGGGACTAGATAGTCTTCCCTACGAAGTTTACTTGAGGCAGTCGCCCGTTTTTGTTCCTTTGCTGGAACTGGTTTTCAACAACTGGATGAAGCAGGGGTCTATACCTCAACGCTTCACCAGGGGTGTGATCAAGTTGCTGCGTAAGGACAAGAACGGTGGGGATGGGTTAGATAACTTTCGCCCATTAACCATGTTAAACACAGAGTTAAAGATTTTGGCGAAGATCTTAACCAACCGTTTGCAACTGTCCTGTCTAGTCTGATTGACTCCGAATAGACTTGTGCTGTGAAGGGCAGGACTATTCAGGGCAACCTTCATATGGTACGCTTGATATTAGAACAAGTTGACAGTGAAGTCGCGCTGATCAATTTAGATCAGTCCAAGGCCTTCGATAGGGTTGACCATCGTTTTCTGGAGGCTGTCTTTTGGGCGACCGGTTTCGGACCCGACTTTCGCTCCTGGATCCGACTTTTGTATGCGACTCCTGGTGGAAGTGAATGGGGTAAGATCGGAGCCTTTCGTATTATCTCGCTCCATTCGTCAAGGTTGTCCACTTTTGCCTTTGCTTTACGTACTTGCGTTGGAACCTTTCCTTCGCAAGTTAAAGGCGAATCCGGTCCTGTGCGGAATTTCCCTGCCTGGTGCTACTACCTCAGCCAGGTATTCTGCCTATGCTGATGACGTTTCGGTTCTTGTGTCGAGCAGAGCCGAGATTGACGAACTCAGCAAAGAGATCAGTGGTTATGAGATGGTGACAGGGGCCAAGATCAACCGCGCTAAGTCTGTTGGCTTGCAGTTGGGTGCGTGGAAGGGAATTTCTCTTTCCGGACCTTTCCTCTGGACGGATGGGCCGGTCAAGATACTCGGCGTCTGGTTCGGTCATGATCTCCAGTTGGAAATGAATTAGTCGGAGGTACAAGGGAAGGCCGAAATTGCGGTTAATCTGTGTTCTCGGAGGAATCTTTCCTTGAAGGGGAGGGAGGAAGTATGTGTTTCACACATCTACCCGATTCTCCTTTACCGACTCTCTGTACTTCCACTTCCGTATACCACACTAATGTCATTAGTAAGGCTCTTGTTCTCTTTCTTGTGGGGAGACAAGGCCGCTATGGTATCTCGGGAGATCTGTTGCCTTCATCCATATGAAAGCGGCCTGGGTATGCCTAGCATTGAGATTCGTCAATATATGCTTCGCATTGCCTTCCTAGATCGAATGTGTCGCGAATCGAATGAGGAGGGCGCCTCCTGGAAGAAAGACGTCCGTAAAAACTTCCCATCCCTTAGAAGTGTGCATTCGAGCGAGGAGGAGGCCCGCCGTTTACCCCGAGCCGAATGCTCCTTCTATTGTGAATGTCGTGTTGCTCTGAAACGCTCTTATGGGCGCCGGATGGCCTCTCCAACGCCCAGGCGTTGTCGCGTAGGGCATTGTATCAACTGTTAGTCAGGGGGTCCATTCAGGATGATCTGATTGACGAGCTCGGTCTTACGAAGCAGGAGGCTCGCTCAATATGGCCTTGGGCGCCTGGGTTGAAATGCCTCAATAACGATGAGGCATCACTCACCTGGCTGGTGATTCGTAGGGCCCTCTGGGTCGCCAAAAGATTTTGTTCGCCGGGCTTGGAGGAATCTCCAAACTGCCGATGCTGTATTGGGGAAGTCGAGACCATTGGTCACGCCTTCTTTCATTGCAGGGTGGTAGCGCCGTTGTGCATGTTTGTTGAAGTCCTCATGTTCCGCATGCAGCAGGGAAAGTTCGTTATCCTTGAGGCCAGTTCTGTTTGTAGCAATGTGGTGCCGCAGATGACGAAGGCTGAACAATATGTGTTCTTTTGCTTACTAGGTGTTATGAGAGTCGTGATTTGGACGACGCGTCAGAAGGAATTCTATGATGGCGATAAGTTCACTTCTTCCAAACTGATCTTGTACTTTAAGCATCAGCTTAAAATCAAGATTAGGACGGAAAGGCGGCGGCTCACCTCATCAAAATTTGGCAAAAGGTGGGTGAATCTTGCGCGCTTGTGCCGAGTAAAAGGGGCTGACCTTGAGTAGCATTTTGATGCCAGTTAGGCATCAGGATATTGCTTTCCTGGGTTGAACTTGAGCAACCCATCCCTGAACTCTGAACATTTCAACAAGAAAATTCTTAAGTACATTATTCCTATCTTGTATCAGATATCAGTACAAGGGAAGCTACTTTTCTCTCCCTGAATATTAATACATAAGCACAATTGTTGTACTAGTTTATCGTTGAATGCAATTTGATCTCTTGTTCTTCTTTCCTTGTGTTTTTGCAAATTTAAATGGATGTGCTCTCACTAAAAACGCAGCCTCACTAACAATTTTAAAACGAATCTGAGCAGCACACCACACAATCATAAACAGGTAACAAGGGATAAAACTCTGCTCCTGGTCAAAAACCAGAATAGTGTGTGAACCGAACAATAGGTGAACCTATCTACAACTACTTCTTTAAATAATGAACTACACATTCATATTTGTCCTTGTTATTACAATATTCAGTTTTTGAATCCGTACGCCCTCATTTAATTTTGATTAAATTTCAAGAAATACTTTGTTGTATCGCTTTATTTACATTTGTTATAAGGCCAAATCCTTCAGATTCAAGTTAAATCATCAAAATGAGGGGGTCAAACCAGTTGCCGAAAATCTTTTCTGAATCGCAATTTAAGAAATGCAATAAAACTAAGACATTTTTTTTAAAATTAGAAATGCAATAAATTCTTTTTATGATCGCTCTTTTTAAAATCAAATCTGTTTAGTTTTTAGTGTTTACTGTTTAGCAATAGCATGGAATTAATTAAAATAAAGCTTCAAGAAAGTTTTATCATTTGTTTTTAAATGCATTTAAACCTAAGTATATAACTTTTTCTTTTCTTTTTTGAGGTACCGACACTTAACACATAACAATCAAAAACAGTTAGAGGTTCAAATTGATTTAAAAAGCATATGGAGTAGAACAGTGCTTCTCAAACTATCTGACATGGTGAACCGGCATTTTTTTTCTCAATGTCATGTACCCGTTTTTGTGGTAATTAATTTATACCGGAAACGATAATGAATATAATAAAAAAATAAATAAATAAAAGTTGTCTATTTTTTATCTTCTATTTATTTTGCAAAAAAATAATTCAGTATCAAAACATATAAAAAGTAATAAGCTTCAAATGATTCCTTAGCATGGCCTGGACACTGGCCGCGTACCACCACCACCACCACCACCACTTTGACTTGAGTAATACACAGTGCAATTAACTAATTTAATAACTTCCGTGACTAACATAATTTCTCATTTATGGGAGCCGAACTTTTCCATTTTCGATTATTGCAAAGACAAAACGATTCATTTTTTATTTAATGCTAACATTAATAAATTATAATTAAAAAAATTATTCCTTCATTTAATGAACAAATCGTAAAATTTAAATGTCCGAGCGAGCGGATACTATTTTTTTTACCGAACCATGAATAAGATTTCACACTTTTTTATTAATTATCTCCCTTGATTATCGCTCTTTAGAAGACATTTGTCAACGATTGCGAATGATGGTTTATTTTTAAATCAAATTTAACCAGAAAAAATAGTACATTTAAAATTGTAGAGTTCCTATTTTTTTCTCTAATTTTCTATTGTCACCAGGGAAAAAAAAAGAATACAGAAAGAAGTAAGTTTAACTTTCTAATTTTTTGTTTACAAATTATAATACGTGTTTGTTTGCGGAAAGACATTTTTTACGTTGAAGTATTTTTAAAGGAATAAAATATTTTTAATCATACAAATTTTTAGTATTTTTACCCTTTGTTGAAGCTTAAAATTGTTAGCAAGTACATCAATTTTATTGTGAAAATTGATATTTTTGAAAATATAATTAATACAATTTTTCATCTTTTATGGCATATGGTTTTTTTAATACTGCGAATTTCATTTTCTCATGGAAAGTTAATCATTTTAATTTTTAATCATTTTTGAAAATCATATCTAGATTTCCAACTCTGAAACCTAGCAAGTTTTTTATTTATTATTTGTTTTCATTTGTCCGTAAAATAACTGAATATTAAGTGATAACACTCAAACAGACATCACACGGAATTGACCGGAAAACTGGTGGTCTGATCTAGGTAACTCCACGAAATCGCTAAAAAAATGGCATAACATGATAAAAAAAAAGACGCCAAACTTGACTAAAACAAAATTTTATCGTCTAAATGTTTGTTATTATGAAGACGAAAGACCAAAATTTTTTTTAATTATTTTTAAAAATTTTTACTTCTTTTTAGAACATTCTAAATTTTTATTAAAAAAACCTTGTTTCTCATTGTATCACTGGAACTACTAAATAAATAATAAACATATACAATTTTTAGCACGTTTTTTTTTGTATGACACACATTAATTTGGAAAATCTTGCAAAAATAAAAATAATTGTCGGAAGTTAATGAAACTTTCAGAAACTATTCATAGATGATGGAAATTATTATAAATGTTTTTTTTTATTAAAGTCATGGCAGAAATATTTTTTTTATATCTATTACCCCGCCCCCCTAACTAATTTTATGAAAACTCTAGAAATTCGATCGCATCGGGTTTAGTGATTACAATAGTTAAAAGCACAAGGCTTAGAGGAATGCAAATCATTTTTTTTTAATTGGACCCCACGTACCTGAAAATACAAAACTCAATAAAACAAAGATATTATTTAATTTCAAATGTTTTTATTTGCTTTTAGTTGTTTTTATGAATATGAACAATATTTTCTGAAAGCAAAAAATTTTTTTCAATGAAAAATGAATTTTTAATACAATTATTTGTTATTTCTTTAATTATAATAGTTTTTTACATTTAAGTTGTTAAAATATTATAAAATTAGTTAAAAACCGCGTCAGGTTTCATAAGTGTCCTTACGAGATAGATCTTTTTTTAGCACGTTGTAAACGGTATCGTTTTGACTAATCAGAAGATCCGCAGTAATTAAGAAATGTAATTTTGTGTTTATAATCGGGCTGTAATTATAAAGTACGGAAGACCAACCAGAATACAATTAAGTTGTGTTATTTGAGTTAAGCATGTTAAGGCCTTTACTTTTGCAAAACACATGTGGAGAAGTTAATTTGATTTTTCAATTTCAACTGAGAAGGGTACTTACAAGTATCAGTATCATCTTATGAAATTTATATGATCTTATTTTTATATTAATCTCAGTTATGACATTTTTCCATAAATGAAATATCAAAATTAATAATGAATGGAAATACAAATAACACAGTAAAATGTAATAAATGTACATGAAATTATAGTATTTTATGTACACTTCAGATAAAATTTCATAAGAAATGTATCTATAAATTAATTAGATACCTTTCTTATGAAATTTAATCTCACTCTTAACAGTATTATTTTTTCATTTCTTTATAATATATTTTCCATAAAGCATCGTAAACGTAAAGGTGAAAGCTAAGTACAAAAAAAAAATTAGAACGCTGAAAGTTTTCCTTAAAAATAAAGAGGTAAAAAATTTGTTCACTTAAATGTAAATAATTTCACTTCCCTGCATCCGTAGAAAGAATTATCCTCCCGTAAGCTATCTAAACGTCATGGAAATGTCTTTCGTCATCTGTCAAGTGACTGCTTTGTTTTATTTTCAAATTACATTTTTTTGGCGCAGAAGCTAAGTTAAGCTTGATTCAAAATATTTTAAATAAACATTATAATTTCTGATTTTATTAAAATAAGTTTTGAAAAAATAATTGATTTCTAAAATAATTTCAAAGTGAGATTTTCATCTTTTTTATAAAATAGAAGAAAAAAATGATTGAAAATGATTGATTATCTGTCAGTTTTGATGACAAAAAAAAACAAGATTTTTAATGAAAATTTCGGACGTACTAGGAACGATTAAAAAATGTAAAAAAAATACCCCCAAAATACTTTGATCTTTCCTCTTTAATAATAACATGAACATAGACGATAAAATTTTGTTTTCGTCAAGTTTGGTGTCTTCTTCAGCATGCTATGCTCTTTTTGTTTACTTTTCGTGGAGGTACCTATTTTTAGTGTACCAGTTTCCAATGTAAAACACATTAATTTGGAAATTCTTGCAAAAATCAAGTAATTGTCTGTTTTTAATGAAACTTTAAAAAATGAATTAATTTATTTTTAGAAAATCTTGGTAAAAAATTTTTTTTTTTTACATCTGTTACCCCATCCCCAACTTAATTTTATGAAATTTTCTAGAATTTCAAGTAGTTCACAGATTATTTTATATTGCTTGTAAGCAGGACTCCTTGGAGAAAGTAAATCATCAATTTTTTTTTTCACAACTACTCCCAACTTTTTAAAAATTTGCTTCAAATCATAAAATAAAAACTGCAATAAAACTATCTAATTATTTGATTAGATAGTCTTTTATTTGCCTTAATGAATAATATACATTAAGGACATTTTTGTCTGAAGAAAACAATTTTTTTTGATGAATAATTAATTTTTACAAGTATTGTTTGCATTTTTCTTTAATTTTTCAGGAATTGTTTTCACTTTTCTTTTAGCTTAAAAATGTTTAAAAATTCTTCCAAACAGAGTACAATGTAGGTTATTAGGTTATTAATTGAAGACTATATTTATTAAGCGAAAACTAAAATCTTAATACAAATCATACTCCAAAAACTTTTTACCCTAATTAAAGGTTTTTTTGGGTTTTTTTGTGCATCAAAATGTGTAAATGATATTATGGTTAAAAGGTCACATGTTTCAAGGTTTGTCTTCCTTAGAGAAAACTCCTTGGCATAAAGGTTTTTAGCTGCGAGCAATACTTTCATTTCCCTTCCGTGTTTCATCGTTCCTACGTTTCAACAGGCTTCTTTTTAAATCTTGAAAGGGTGATTTCTAAAGTTTTTTTTTTCCCCTATTTCACTAAAAAATTTTATTTTTCTATGTATTTATTGTGTATACTTTTCAGAGTGTGTGCCATGCATAATTTGTTTTATTTATTAGTTTTTTTACTTAGTAAAGAAAAATAATTTAATTTGTTTTTAGTTTATTTTAAGTTTCTTTTCTTTTTTGCACGTTAAATAAAATAACTTTAACAATTCATTACCATCAAAGTATAGCAATTAATAATAAAGAATATAAATATATTATCTCGGTTAAAAATTTAATAACTGAGAGTGAGTTAATAATTTAATTTTTGATTTGATAACTGAGATAATATAATTAAAATTATTTTCTCGGTTATCAATTTAAAAATTTAATAATTGAGAGTGAGATAGTTGTTAAATTATAAATTAAAAATGAAATTGAGAATTTTATTATCTCATTTATCAATTTAAACAATTAATAACAGATAATTTAATTATCAATATAATAATAATTTTATTAATTATTATCTCAGTTACTAAATTAAAAATGTAATAACTTAATGTAATATTAATAATTAATAAAATTATTTATCATTATCTTAGCTATTAAATAATGAAATACCGTTATAGAGGTAACTCAATATTGTAAGAAATTTTTATGGTATTTTAAATTATTATAAGAAACAAAAAAACGTTCTTACTTAGAATTCATAAAATTATGTCAATTCTGGTGCATCATACTAAACTGGTCAACACATTCAGCCATCAAATTATCGGTGGAGATGTGAAAATAACAAGACCCCCACGGTCAAATGTTTGTCAAGAAAATTTTATGCTATAAGTGATATTTCTTTTAGAACAGAGTAATTTAACTTTAAATTTGCTAATTTTACAAAAGTAATGTTTCAGAAATGTATGTTTTATTTTAGCAGGATTTTCAAAAACGAAAAAATAAGTTTAGTTTACATTTCTCTAAAAATGTTGAAAATGGCCATTTCGATTGGTTTTCCGTAAGAATTGACAAAAATCATTCAAATTTCTATTTGAAATACTCCACAGTTTTTTTTCCGGAATTAGAAAATTTAATCCTTTACCTTTAAATTGAAACTGGGGGAAAGCTTCTAAACAGACTTTTACTTTATGAAAAATACATTTAAACCTTAGGTATACAAATTTATGGAGGTACCTATTGTAAATGTAAAACTAGGTACCTTGAAAAAATTTGCTAAAAAGAGCATAGCATGATCAAAGAGGGCATTAAACTTGATGAAAATAATTTTTTACTGTCTAAATGTTTATTATCAAGAGGAAAGATCGAATTATTTTTGAGGTCTTTTTTTACAGTTTTAATTATTCCTAGCATGTCCGAAATTTTTGTTAAAAATCTTTTCTTTTTTTTTTCTTTTTCTTTTTTTTTTCTTGAGTCAGCAAAATTGATAGAAAATTGATCATGTCAACCATTTTTTCCATTTTATAAACAAAAAGGAAAATCTCCACTTAAAATTCTTTTAGAAATGAATTATAAGTTTTCAAAAATTTATTTTAAGAAAATTAGAAATAAAGTTTTTATTTAGAATATTTTGAAAGAAATCTTACTTACTTTTGGTACCAAAAAATGTAGTTTAAAAATAAGACAAAGCAGGTCCTAATGATAGTGTCGATTGACAAGTGATGAGTTCTGATTTCATCATGTATTAACAGCTTACACAAGGGAAAGTTATCATACAGAATGACGGAAGTGACATAATTATTTAGATTTAAGTGAACTAATTAATTACCTCATTATTTTTAAGGAAAACTTTCAGCATGCTATTTTTTTTTTATACTTAGCTTTCACCTTTACGCTTATGATGCTTTCTGGAAAATATATTATAAAAAAAATAAGACTGTTGTGAGTGAGATAAAATTTCATAAGAAAGGTACCTATAAATTAATTAGATACCTTTCTTATGAAATTTTATCAAAAGTGTACATAAAATACTATAATTTTATGTACATTTATTACATTTTACTGTTATTTGTACTTCCATTCACTTTTATTAATCTTGATATCTAATTTATAAAAAAATGTTACAACTGAGATAATATAAAAATAAGATCATATAAATTTCATAAAATAGATACCTAATATTTGTAGGTACCATTCTCAGTTGAAATTGAAAGTCAAATAAATTCTCCACATTTGTTTCACATGAACAATTCGCAAAAATAAAGGCAGTAACAGAGAGGAGCAACGGTTAACTCAAATAATGTGACGTTTTATTGTTTTCTTGTACGGTTTTCTGTACATTTGAATTACAGCCGTTTTATAGACACAAAAGCCAAGCATAATTTGATTTTTAATACACTGGTGGTCCATTGATTGTAATAAGCTTTACAACCTGTAAAGATAGATCTACTTAATAACACCACTGACTAAACTGTACACAATTTTCTTTAATTTTAGAATATTTAACAACTTTAATGTAAAAATAATAAAGTAATTTAAGAAATAACAAATAATTGTTTTAAAAATTCACTTTTCATCAAAAAAGGTTTTTGCTTTCAGACAATATTATCCATATTCATAAAAACAATTAAAATCACTTGAAATTAAATAATATCTTTGTTTTATTGAGTTTTGTATGTTACATTTTTATTACTCTTTCTGTTATCATTCTGAGCATAAATATTGCATTCCTTGTTCCAGTGTCATCAATGAAACTGCCCTAATTATCATTGGTAAAAATAAGTGCTATTATGTTCATCATAAAATCTGTTATGCTTTCTTCAATTGGAAGATTTAAAATAATTATAATATTAATTTTGAGAACTTTTAAATTAAACTTTTAATTTATATTTTGTACAGATGTCAAAACAAATCTACAAATTATAACTTTTTTCACAGAAACTTAAAAATTACCCAGTTCTTTGAAAATTGATATATTCTTATTTATTCGTTAGCCTTATATTACCAAAACAAAATGCTAGTAAATAAAAATGATAAATAATATATATAATCAGATATCATATGACTTTTGAAGACCTAATTTTTAAGCTAATTTTAAGGTGTTTTCATAATACACAAGACAAAAAATTAGCATATGTACTGCTGGCCCTTGCTATGCCATTGAACAAACTATATATCCATTTACTGTAGTCCAGTTAGCTTCAAAATTTGCATTGTGTGTGTGTGTGTGTGTGTGTGTGTGTGTGTGTGTGTATATATATATATATATATATATATATATTTAGTTTACGAAAAACTAGGTAATCCGTATGGGTAGACCCAAGGAGGATAAAATCCAGAGAGCTCAATGTAAATCAGAGCTAATAATTTAAATAAAAACAGACCCCTTTAAGGTTCCATATAATAAATTATTTCACCACAGCCCTTTTAAAGGACAGCGGATCATCAGATTTTATTTCCAACGGTTAAAATGAAAAGAAATTTACACATTTATGATGGGCAGTAATAAGTATATGTAAATTAACGAAGTGAGGAAGTGAAGGGGGTAGAGAGAGACATGATTGAGTTAGATGTAACATTTCTATTCTTTCAAATTTAAATTTTTAGAGGAAATCCAGACATTGACACATTAAATCTGTTAACGGAAGTTATATATTGATATGGGAGGGGGATAGGACAAAAAGGCATAAAGAGAGAAAGAAGTTGTGATAAAGTGTCATTAACTTTCTTTGGAATGGACAGTGTTTTTTGCTTTACTTTGAGAGTTCATAAATATTATAATGTTTGATACAGTTTGAATGTTTAAACAGTCTAAGTTCTTCGATGTTTTGTGGCGTGATTGGTCGCGCATTGTCCTGATGAAACATCACCCATTTTCGATTCACGAGAGCAGGTCTTTTTTTCCTCAAAGCTTGGTTCAAAGGCTCTAATTGCTGACAGTATATTTGAGCATTAATTGTTGCATTAGGTGGTAAGAATTCAAAGTGGATTATTCCTTGGCAATCTCACCAGATTGAAAGAAGAACCTTTTGCCCATGAAGTTCCCTTCTCGGCTGTGGCTGGGGTCCTTCCCCTTTACCAAGCCACTGTCTACGACGCTTAACATTTCGATAAAAGATCCATTTTTCGTCGCCAGTCACAAGTCTATCCAAAAAAGGTGAAACAAGTTGGCGAGAATGGAGAGAAGAGCAGATATCAACTCGGGATTTGAGGTTGTTTTCAGACAATTCATGAGGCACCCATTTTCCAAGTTTAGGAACTTTTCCAAGTTGTTGAAGATGACGTTGAACAGTTGTATGGTTTGAACTGCCAATTCCTCAACTGATAAAGCAGGATTTTCTTCAAGGGCTGCTTCAAGAGGCTTTTCATTAAACTCAACTGGACGTCCGGTTCAATCTTCATCTACAAGGGTGAAATCTCCACCTCTGAATTTTGCAAACCATCTTCTGCAAGTTCTTTCATTCACACATTCCTCTCCATAAACTGAGTGAATGTTTCTAGCCGCTTCGGCTGCTGGGTTTCCTTTATTGAACTCATAAAGCATTATGTGCCTCAAATGATTCTTGGGTACTTCCATGTTAGCAGGGTTTTAATCAAACAAAATTTAATTTTATTGTTCTCTGAAATAAAATTTGATCAGTTTAAATGCATCTAAACATAAAAATAATGTTCAGCTCCATTAGACATTATAAAATACTCTTTAAATTTCGTTCATTTTAACAAAAAGTTAAAATTCGAACAGAACTTATGGGATGTCCTAATATATAATCAAGAAAAAATTTGAAATCATTTTTTAAACGGTCTTGCTAATTAGTTAAATCAATGTTTCCCAAAAGGCCAAACCATCGGCTGTAGCTTTCTTCTGTATCCCAAGTTTAAATTATGTGCAGCAAAAAAGAGCAAATTTATATCTGAAAATGTAAAAACGACAAAATGAAATTTGTAATAAAGTTCGCATGTCAGCTACAAGTGGAGTTTTCAAATTTATGTACAAAGTTACACAAAAATATTTTTATAAGTTTGAAAGTGGACCATGAGTAAAAACAATTTGGGAACCACTGAGTTAAATAATTGAGCCTGTATGGAAGCCCAGAAGTATCAAGTCTTTCTTTGTCCTCTTTGCTTTTTTCATGAACTAGCAAATGATAAATTGCAACCTGACCCATGAAGGATTACTGCATTTCTAAGTTGAGAAATTATCATTATTATTTACTGATTTATTCCAATTGATGTTTTCATTTGGGTCATTAGGATAATATAGTTTTGACTGCTGTATGTTGAACCAGTGTTTGACTTCATCACCTGATTACATTACAGGACAATGGCTATAAATTTTAGTTATGCATTTTATCTGGTAGTTGTGAGTTCAGTCTCTGAGTCAGGCAGTTAAATCCATATACTCTGGTTTAGTTGAGATCTAATTAACTAATATTACCTTATATGGACAACAACATATAGCACATTAATAAAATGGGCTCAGTCTGAAATTTCAAGAATAGTACAAAATCTTGTGACTACAATAACCAAGATGAGGGTACCAGTTTGAATAATAACAGTTTTGTTAAGTTCAGATTTTTATATATGAAATAAAAAAATCATATTAATTAGGTCAATGTTTATTTTAGATAAAGACAAATTTATTTTCTCTTTTGAAAAATACTACATTTTTTTCATGTGCTCTTTACCCAATGCAAGTCCTATGAATTTTGTTTTCCAAGAATGATAGCATCACTTCATGAACATAAGTTTTCTTTTTCTCAAAGCTTAATATAGATGTCAAATATGTATCCTCATGAATTGAATATAACAAATGCCTGCAATAAAGCTAGAGGGTACAATGGCTGAAATGTGACAATAATAACCAAGATGAAGACAACAAATTGAATAACTGTATAATAATCATTTCACTTGTTAATCTTTATATTTTGACATAATACATTAATTAGAACTGCGTTGTTTTATAAAAAGACAAATTCATTTTCTCTTTTGGAAAATCCTTCATTACGTTTAGATACCCTTTATACAATACAAGTCTTAGGATAATTCTATTTTCCAAGAATAATCACATCACCTCATGGAAGATAATTTTCTTTTTCTCACACCCTATGGACCATGTATCTCAATTAAATTCTGTGTTTGCTTAATTGTACTATAATATGAATGACATGGCATATTGCACTTCATTGATGCACAACTAAATTATGATAATTTTATTTCACAATAATACACAAGTTTCCTGTTTTCTTTAATAAAGCATCTTCTTCATTCACAGGTATCAAATATTGTGGAGAATAACAATTTTCAAATTTGAAGAGACGTACAAATGTCTACCAAAGAAGAGAAAACAATATCGCAAATGTGTGGGCCTACATTTTGACATCATTCATGTTTAAAACATCATAATCACAGAAAGGAGACAATCCTATTTCCTACCAAGGCTGCACACCAGCATTATTACTAAACAAAGACCCATGTTTCTCTTGGCAAGTATGCAGGTAAAGTTTTAAACATAGTTTACATTCGAAAAGGCACAGGAAAGAACATGCTGGAGAGACATCATATGCTTATAAAGTGTGTGGATCAACAACTTCACAGAATTCTAAAATCACATATGAATATCCACTAAAGAGTATCCATATTCTTGAGATGTGTGTGGTTCAATATTTCCACAGAATTCCCATTTAAATAGACACATACATACATACACAGGATAGAGGCCTTATTCTTGCATTGTGTATGCCTAAACATTTTAAGAGAATTTCACTTTAATATATATATATATATTCTCACACAACCCTGTACAGGAGAGGAACCATGTTCTTATCAAGCATTTGCACATAATTCTCATTTTGAAAAATCATATTCATCTGCATACAGCAGAAAATCACATTCTTGTCAAGTGTGTAGAACAGCATTTTCATTAATTTACAGTTTAAAAACATATGAGAATACACACAGAAGAGAGACCATTTACTTGTAAAATTTGTGGATCATCATTTTTGCAGATTCCAGTTTTTAAAAAAAATCACTTGCAAATACGTACTAGAGAAAAACTAATTGTTTAGTGTGGGAATCAACATTTTCACAGAGCTCCCATTTGAAAACACATGACAATGCATACAAGAGAGAAACCATACACTTGTGAATTGTGCAAATCAACATTTTCACAGAAATCAAATTTAAAAGTACACTTGCGGACACACACTGGGGAGAAACCATATTCATGTACAGCATGTGAATCAGCATTTGCAGATAGTTCCACACTGAAAAAGCACATGAGAATACATACAGGGGAGAAACCATTTTCCTGTCAAGTATGTAGAGCAACATTTTCAGACAGTTCCACTTTAAAAAAGCATATGCGGATACACACTGGAGAGAAACCATATACTTGTGATGTGTGTAAATCAGCTTTTTCACGGAATTCACAGTTAAAAATACACATGCGAATACATACAGGAGAAGACTCTACTTCTGATGGTGCCTCTGCATTTTCAGAAAATTCCAGTTTGAAAAAGCATATTAAAATAGATCTGGAAGAGAAAACATTTTCTTGTCCAGTATGTGGATTAGTATTTTCTGACAGTTTAATTTTAAAAACACATGTGCAGATACACAGTGACGAGAAGCCATATTCTTGTGATGTGTGCGGAGCATCATATTCACAGAGCTCATACTTAAAAGTACACATGCGAACACACACAGGGGAAAAGCCTTATCCTTGCACTGTGTGTACTGCAGCATTTTCAGAGAATTCCAGATTAAAAAAACACATGCAGATACATACTGGAGAGAAACCATTTCCTTGTCAAGTTTGTGGTTCATCATTTTCACAAAGTTCTCATTTAAAGAATCACATACGAATACACACAGGAGAGAAACCATTTACTTGTGAAGTGTGTGGGTTAGCATTTTCAGTGAATTCCAGTTTGAAAAAACATATGCGAATACACACAGGAGAGAAACCATTTTCTTGTCAAGTGTGTGAATCAACATTTTCAGAGAAGTCAACTTTAAAAAAACACTTGAGAATACATACAGGAGAGAAACCATTTGCTTGTCAAGTGTGTGAAGCTGCATTTTCACAGAATTCAAACTTAAAAGCACACATGAGGATACACACTGGAGAAAAACCATATTCTTGTACAGTGTGTGAGTCAAAATTTTCAGATAGTTCCACATTGAGAAAGCACATGCAAATACATACAGGTGAGAAAACATTTACTTGTGAAGTGTGTGGATCAGCATTTTCAAGGAATTCCAGTTTAAAAGCACACATGAGATTACACACAGGAGAGAAGCCATTTTCCTGTGATGTGTGTGGATTAGCATTTTCACGGAAGTCAAATTTAAAAGTACATGTTCAAAAACACCCTGGAAAAAACTCATTATCATTCATGAACTCTGTAGAGTAGGAAAACATTTTTAGATTAACTTTGAAAACATATATAGGTACCTCCATAGATTTCTAAAAAAAGAGCATGGCATGATGAAAAATTCCAAAACTTGATAAAAACAAAGTTTTATCATCAAAATGTTTGTTATTATTAAGAGGAAAGACCAAAGTATATTTTTCATTATTTTATTTAGATTTTTAATCCTTTCTAATATGTTCAAAATTTTGGTTAAAAATCTTGTTTTTCTTGCGTCAGTTGAGGGCCAAAGATTACTATGGTAACTTTAGCATCTTTTTTGCAGTAACATTGTTTTGGAAATCCTTGCAAAAAGCGAATAATTATCAGATCTTATTGAAATTTTTAGGACTTATTCACAAATTAATTAAATTATTTTAAAAAAATTTTTTTTTTTTTAGTAAATCTTGGTAAAAAAAATTTTTTTTTTTACATCTGTTACTCCCAATTACTTTATGAAATTTTGAGAAATTAAAATTTCCAGATCTTCATACTTCTATGAGTTAAAAGCAGGATTCCTGGAGAATTTAAATCATTAATTTGTTTTTGTTAAACAGAAACACCATTTACTGAAAATCTGCTCTAAATTGTAAAATAAAAGATGCAATAAAACTAAGGCATTATTTAATTAGAAAAGCTTTTAATTGCTTTTATAAATAAGATATTTTAGGAAGAAATTTTTTTCAATGAATAATGAATTGAACAAATTTTAATTAGTATATTTCACATTTAAATCTTAAAATTCTGTATTCAGCAGTTTTGATATTATTATTAAGTGAAAAGTATATTTACTAATCATAAACGAAAAAGCTTAATGTAAATGATCAAACACCAATATCTTAAAAATTAATTTTGAATATTTTTGTAAGTACTATACACAACATTATCAGAAAATAAGAGCAAAGACTATAGTAAATTTAAAGCCAAAATTTCTAAAATTCAGTAAAACCTTAGATTATGGAGAATATTTTTCCCAAATTTTTATGATTACTGACTACTGAAAAATGAAATGAAAAGGGTACTCACGTCATTTTCTTCAATTATGTTTTACAGATAAATCTCCACAGAACAACATTAGACTTGTCATCCATCACCTTGTGAAACACATCAATATGGCTACTGTCAGGGTTAAAAAATTATCAATATGGCTACTGCTGGGTTAAAAAAATTAATATCTGCGATATTTTAAAATAAATAATATTTGTTTCAAATCAGATTAATTATACTTTAAATCAGTTAATATTCCTCAGATAAAGTTTCAGAAAAGTATATTTTTTTAATAAAGAGAATTACACATTGCAATGTTAGCAAAAAAAAATTCCATCCAATCAATTTAAATTAGTTTTTGAAATACGGCAAAGTACTTTGCTTATTGGAAATATTATATTTAAACCTTACTTTTTTCTTTTTGTGGAGGTACCTATATATATATATATATGTATAAAATATCTTTTAATTTAGGCAGCATAAAGAGAATAATTTCATGTTGTTGATTGAATGAAGTGTTAAGTTCACAATTTATACAAGGTACCAACTACATTAGATACTTGAAAAAGGTCAAAGATTGTAAAAGCCAAAAGATTATGATAACAATTAAGATTAAACATCATTTTGGAACAGATGTTCACATTATGAAAATTTAGATGAAAACTCCTAACTTTGTATCATTGTATACCAGTTCATTTAACAATAATGTTTGGATGATGACTGGCCGATTCATTAATATTTTAAGGAACACAAAATAAGCTTTGAATGTTGTGACTTTGAATTTGTTTTTTGCTCATTGCTTTGCCATCTTTTTCTTCTATCGTGTTATCAGATATGACTTGCCAGTTTGAAATATGGAAATTTGTAATTGTCAACTTAAAGCTTGCCATCTTTCACATTCCTAATGCTTTACTTATTCCCAGATTTTGTAGAAAATAATAGCCAAGAAAATGCTTCAAACATTTGTCTTCAGTAGAAATGAGTATAAGAATCATGGTAATCCTTCACTTACTTGACATGAAATGTATAAGACCAAGATATATATGTTTATTACAATTAAACATTATTACAATGGTTAATGATAGACTACGCAGCAAATAAATGATGAAAACACTGGACTGTTCTTGTACAGCTAATGCCACACAAATTTGTAAAGATGCGACATGAACAATGCCAGAGAAATTCCAAATTGGCAACGCTATTTATGCTTGGTGCATATCCAAAGATTTTTCCAAGTTTTGAGTATGGATGCTGTCATTGTCAGGGTTCGCAAAAAGTTGCTGATGATTAACGATGTCATGAGAGTATATCCAGTGGTTGATTTCCTCAATTCCAACATAACAACAACATTTTACCCAAACAGCCAGTTGCAAGGAAGGCTGATTCTAATCAACCGTCATTGTACTAACCCACACGGCACAGTTATAGGCTCCCTAAGATGATTGCCTTGATCCAATAGGCACCAAGCTTCTTGTCTGGATAAATAACTCACTCAGGTTGACTGTGGGTCCCTTGGTTTACCATATGACACAGCTGAATTGAAACCAGAGATTTTATGTTATCATTGTGTTAACCAATGCAGCACTGTTATAGGTCTCCCTAAGATGATTGCCTTGATCCAATAGGCACCAAGCTTCTTGTCTGGATAAATAACTCACTCAGGTTGACTGTGGGTCCCTTGGTTTACCATATGACACAGCTGAATTGAAACCAGAGAGTTTATGTTATCATTGTGTTAACCAATGCAGCACTGTTATAGGTCTCCCTAAGATGATTGCCTTGATCCAATAGGCACCAAGCTTTTTGTCTGGATAAATAACTCACTCAGGTTGACTGTGGGTCCCTTGGTTTACCATATGACACAGCTGAATTGAAACCAGAGAGTTTATGTTATCATTGTGTTAACCAATGCAGCACTGTTATAGGTCTCCCTAAGATGATTGCCTTGATCCAATAGGCACCAAGCTTTTTGTCTGGATAAATAACTCACTCAGGTTGACTGTGGGTCCCTTGGTTTACCATATGACACAGCTGAATTGAAACCAGAGATTTTATGTTATCATTGTGTTAACCAATGCAGCACTGTTATAGGTCTCCCTAAGATGATTGCCTTGATCCAATAGGCACCAAGCTTTTTGTCTGGATAAATAACTCACTCAGGTTGACCGTGGGTCCCTTGGTTTACCATATGACACAGCTGAATTGAAACCAGAGAGTTTTTGTTATCATTGTGTTAACCAATGCAGCACTGTTATAGTCTCCCTAAGATGATTGCCAAGCTCCAATAAGCACCAAACGTCTTGTGATAAATAATTCATTCTGATTGACTGTGGGGCACTTGGTCTATCATGTGACATAGCTGAAATTAAACTTTATTTTACACCTTTTAAGTGGAGCAGAACTTTTCACATTATTTTATGTCAATTATGCAAAAGATTACCTTGATCATATAAAGAAAATTAATATCAACCAACCTATAACATAGTAATAAGGAATAATGTGACATGAAAAACATTTAAGATATTATGTTGTTTACATTTTGGATACAAATAAACCTAGTCGGGTCCCAATGTATGGTCATTCTTTAAGTGGGTAATTAAGTTTTACCTTATAGTTGTTACCTAATTAGTAGGGAACATTTCAGCTAAAGGAGCGATTTTCCTGATAGAAAAAAGTAATGCAATTTCAATTCTTGTCAGGAGGTAAATTTTTCTTTAGTAAGAAATTTTTGATTTGTAGGCTGGGTGATATTTTTAAAATAACAGGGATGTCAACTGAAAACTAGCTACTAAAAGTAATGTTTATAATTTTAAGAAATAATGTTGGATTAAACAAGTTGGTTTAAAAATTAAATATTTATACACACACTAATTGGTCACTTTATTACTTAGTCTTTTAGTACCAGGTTGTACCTCATTTTGCTATAGATTCAACAATGTTCTAGAATCACTCTTTCAAAATTTGGGTCCATGTTGTTACTCATATCGTTCTGCAATTCTTCTAGCTTGCTTGGCTGCACACCCAGGAATCTCCCTTTCCACTGCATGTCTATGGGACTGCATTCAGGTGACTCTGGGAGTCATATTTATACAGAAAACCTATTTGCTGTGTCCCATGAACTGATCTGGCATTATTTTCTGTTTGTGACACTGTGTTGTCCTGCTGAAAGTGACCACAAGAAGATGAGTGCATCGTAGTCATAAACTGAGATATGTGGTCTGCCACATACATAGGTGCCAGAAGTATCTAAATACTTCTGGCACTTAAAGGAAACCAATAAAACACCTACTGTAAAATGGAAATTACTAGCTAGAGTTTGTAGGTCATTAAATGACCCATGTCCTTTGTGCATACATGAGAAATTATATATTAAGTTTATGAAAAATGAAACCTAAATATTGAAACTTGATTTTTAATAAGAAAATAATTCCAATATATTTATTTGTTTTAAAAAAAAAAGTATGGTCTATTAAAAGTAGGGATAATACTTTAAAATTGAGGGAATAGATTTTAAATATTAAAAATGTGACGTACTCGTATTCAAACGAACCTTTTGAAAAAATCTTTGTTTATAAAATTAGAAATTAAACAGCAAAATAAAGATGTCAAAAAACCCAAACGATATGCGAAAAACGGATGTTATTATTTGTTGAAAAGGCACCCCTACCCTACCTTAACTTAACCTGATTTTGAAAGTAGCTTAGATTTGATACAGAGTTTGTCAATGGAAACAAATACCCTACAATACCACCCCTTATTAATAATGATTTAAATTTTCCGTAACCTTGACAACTAATAATATCAAGATTGTGCTTATAAACCCAATAAATTTCAAAGTAAGTTATTCCAGAAATCACTTGAAAATGAATCAGATAAAGATTTTAAATTTAATTCTATAAATTAAATTTAAGGTTTAGTTTGTTTTTGAAACATGGTAATTTCTGTGTAGCAATGGAACCATATTTTTAAATTAGTAAATTTATAATATATATTTTCTATATAATATATGTGCGGTACTTTGTCTGATGATTGCAAAAGCGTGAAACCCAGAGTCACAAACTCATATCCATAAAACTGAATATATATGATTTTTTTACACACACACGCACATATGAAGGCATGGTGGAGTAATGAATAGCGACTTGACTTGAGCAACCAGAGAGTTGAATTCATTACATTCATTTACATGCTAATAGCCTTGGGAAAGGTATGAATCCATCTCTTTTTTTTTCCCCAGCTATGAATAAATTGCAGGGCAGATTGGGTGCGATAGCCTCGAGTGGTGAACAGAACAGTCTAGGAGAAGGACAAATCTGAATTCAAAACGTCTGGACGGCCTTTTGGGGGACCTTGTGGCATATTGTGCACCAGTTCTCTGTATTTGACTCTTTCAAAGAGTGTGATTGGTTCTGCACAAGCCTTCACCATGATAATGAAATCATATGTGCTGGTAGTTTGGCTGTTGGTTCTGAGAACTGAGTATGTGCATGATTGATTTTTAGGTCAATAAAGAGTTGCAAAAATCTCTGACCTAGACCAACCCTTTCAACATTCAGTGGCTGGGCTGAACTTAGGAGGATCAGTTGCAGAAGATGGTCAAACTAACCTTTGATGCAGACTAGTTTTCAAGGAAGCATACATGTGGGTATCTGTTTCACAAAGTGACAAATCTTGGCGGCAGGGAACTGAGTAGAACTTTCTTTTTAGATTTGGAATATGGGGGAAATGAGGGTGATTCGACTCTGTGGAAGTGGCATGCATGACCTAGCGGTTAAAATCTGACTTGAATGAAGTTCACCTGAACACTTGTCTTGGGAATAGAAAATGGCTTACAAGTGAATTTATGACTGATAAATGTTAAATTCTTTGCTTGTAGTGTGCATCAGATTTGTTGAGCTTGATTTCAGGATTGGTTTTAATATCTCATTCCTTCTGACCAATGCATGTAAAAAGAATCAAAGTGGTAACTCAACCTGGTTTCATGTTGGTATCAGTTGCTAACAAAAAGAGGTTAAACCTGTTCTTCCATATATTTGTTTTATACTTTTTCTGTGTTATTTTTTTCTACGTTATTCTGGTTGAAGTTGATGATTTCAGGACATGGTAAGGAACTTTCTTTTAATCCAGGTTTCTTTTCCGTTGAAATGTTGAGACTCACTGAGTGTTCTTAAATTGAAAACTTCTAATATTTTTACTTCTGTTTATAAATACTTGTTGCAAAATAAACTCCTTAGATTTGCATTGATAAAGTATGTCAGAGAACAAAATGCATCAGTTTATTCATTCATGGTCTTTTTGAACAGAAGTAGAGATTTATCCTTTATTTCCTGATTAGGATTGAGTTTCTGGGTCCTTCTAAAATCTCTTCTTTCTCAGTAGCCTCTTACATCTTAGTGACATTATTGCTTTGCTTAGGGTGAATTGATTATATATATATATATATATATATATATATATATATATATATATATATACACACACACATATATAATATATATATATATATACATATATATATATATATGAATGAAAAGAGATGAGGAAAAACTATACTTAGCCTACATGTTTCATCCTCTGAGGGAATTTACCAAGCCAATGTAGGATTTATTATGCTGTTTGTGTTTGTAAAAACCTTACTGAATATTACTCGCTCACTTTTGTCCAGACTTTGAATTAGGATACTTTGTGTCCTCCACATGCTTCGACTGACCCTTCATCCACCTGATGAGCATTCATAAATTTACAATCCTTGATAAACCAATGACATCCTCACCTTTGTATATATAGACACATGCAGCATAATAAATCCTACATTGCTCTGATAAAATCCATCAGCGGACAAAATGCATCGGCTAAATATAGTTTTTTCACTTGTCTCTTTTTATTCATTTTGTCTCTTCTGCAGGTACACTCCATCTGAGAATATTTACATGCATGCGCGCATGCACGCGCGCATGCACGCACACACTTCTGTGTGGATAAATTGGCCAAAAATCATGTTTTGTTCCAAGCTTTCAGCTCACAAAAATTGTGTTTTAAGAAGTAAATTGTAAAAAAAAAATATTATTATTATCCCAAATATATTATTGCACATAAGTGCTCAACTTAAATTGTTTGATAATAAAACAAGGAAGAATTTAATTTTAATTATTTTTGTAGATTAGCATTCATTCAAGCCATGGCCATATGCCAGAATTTAAAAAAAAATTTTTTTTTAATCATTTTTGAAAGGGGGTCCTGTTCATAATATAAATAGTGTCAAATCGATCTCTGGCTCCATAAAGAGTTATATGTACTTTTTTATCTACAAATGTCAAGTTTGAAACTGTTTACATCATTGATAACAATGTCACAGATTAAGCAAAAGGGCAAATTGTCATTTCCTACACATGTCATCTGGCAAGAGGGACACAATATTTCAAAATTACATAAAATATGTAGTCACATGTTACCTAGTTTGCAAAAAAGGGGGGAAAAAAGCTTTATATTTTGTTTGTGTGGTCTTTGTCTAACCTTTTGTACCTCACTGATCAGACTCAGTGAGTTTCCTAAAATGTGCCTAGAATTGCAGATTGAAAAAAAAGAACTCCTTAGCCTTGGTTCAGCTTTAGGTGGAAGTTCAACTCAACAAGCTGATAGACACCAGAAGCAGTGTAGTCATTAGTGAGGAATTTTTTTTTTTTTTTTTAAGGAAAAAAAAAGTATTTCCTGTTACATGAAATTCTATTTGTGCTTATGTGAGCCTGAAATTTTGTTGACACCAAAAATGGGCCGCAAGGAAGAAAAGGTTGAGAAGCGCCATTCTAGATGATTTTTCCTCTACTTCTAACTTCATGTCATGTTGTACTGATTGTATACGTGAATTGGTAATAAAAGTAAAAATGAACACATTGACTCAACAAGCTTTTTTTTTTCTTCAGTGTGTTATAACTGACATAATGAGCTAAATTGCTATGAAGCATGGTGTGGATGAACACTCATTTCTAAGTATGCTAGGTTGGTTAGTTAATCCCTGTTGCAAATGCCTGATCAGGCACATAACCAATCTGTTTATACTGCAAGTAGGCTAAGTAGAAATTTCTGGTAGAAAGAGTACATACTCTGGTGTGATCACCAGTTTGAACAAGGCCTGTACACTCAAATCTTTGCTCTCTATGACTTTATACTAGCACAAGTATCAACCACTTCTGAACAGTTTCATCTACCCAGTGAAATATAGACACAAATAAGAAGGTAAGCAATATGTGGAAGAGGGTGAGTAAAAACAGGGTTTTACTGATAACATTGACATGGTACAGCCTTGTGTTATTTTTTTCAGAACATATTTGACAAGTCCATGCTTGTAGAAAAAATATGCAGTATTTGAATACAGTTACTGATGTGCTGGCTTGTCTACTTTTACCCTCGACAAAGAACTATTTCTAGATGATGAAACAAATGTCATTTGTTATCTGAAATTATTTTTCCTTAGTAATAGTTTAATTTTGTCTATTATATTTCATTTTTTCGCTTTTTTATGTGTAGAGTGAAAATATCAGCCATCTTGGATCTTTTGCCTGTAAAAAAAAAGAAGAAAAAAAGTGTGTCAAAAGGACAGTTTTTCCATTAACACTACTATTATTTTAACTGCCTTCACTCCCTCTGCAATGTTTATTGTTTTAAAAAGCAGTGATTAGAATTTTAATAAAACCTAAGCATAAGATGTAAGTGAATTTACATTTTTTTTTTTCTTGAGAAAAATTAAATGCTATTTTTTAGACTGTTTATTTACAAAAATAATTTATATTTACAACATTCTGAGAACTAATACAATTAAAACTAATGCAATCCAATTTTTACCATTTACCAATTTATAAAAATAAATACAAAATTTTTTTAGTTATAAATATTTACTAAATTATTAAAATCTGAACCAACTATAAGGAAATCCTTATTTACCTTTTCGTAAAGTTTGAATCAAGTAGCCAATGTTTTGATGACCATTCCAATAAACAATCAAATAAATAAATAAATACTGTAAATAAACAATCTAATAAATAAAATAGTATTTATTATTTTTGTTGTCAATTTTCAAGAACAAAGAAAATGCATAAATTTACTTTCATATGTTTACGTTTTATTGTAAATTCTAATCATCACTTTTTAAAACAACATTGCCAAGGGGTGAAGATAGTTAAAATAGTAGCAGTGTCAAGGGAAAAACTGTCCTTTTTGACACTCCATTTGTGGGAGGGTACAAAGGTCCAAGAGTGTCAAAATATCTTCAAATGTTCCATTTTCATTGGATGCCCCAATGTGATACTATAGTGTCACTGGTTGTAGTTAAAATGATTAATAAGACAGTATTACGACACTGGTGGTATAAAAACGATTAAAAAGGGTTCATGTAAAAATCTCGTATAGGATTTGGAGAATTGGGAGGGTTAAAATCGTTAAGGTGAAAACATTAATTGTAATATGAAGCAAGTGGGGAAAAATAAGATTTTTTTTTCTTTCCTGTTCTGTTAAATAGAAATGCAGAATGGAATGTTGGGTCTAAAATATGATTTGAGAAATGTAAAATGTGGCTGCTTGTCAGTTGAAAGGCAAATGGAATTGTTATAATTCGCAAAGCCGATAATACAAACCATCTGAAATATGGTTTTGTAAGCATGCAAAGTGGGCAAAATTTTTAATCGGTCATATTGAAAAGTCGACAAAAAAAATCCTTTGATGTCAAGGACATAGGAAAGAATTTATAAGCACAAGGTTGTCGTTGAAGAATTTATTGTTTTGAATTTGTGGTGGACTGCTTTGTTTGAAGGTCAGTATTGGTTCTCCAAAATTGGAAAGATAATGAATCTTGAGGTGTGGTAGAAGTTGGGCAAAATATATATAAACAGACACTTAGGTGACCCCAAAGCCAGAAGCCGTAACCTGCAGCCAAGAGAATTCCTAACCTTTTTTTTTTCTTTTGTATCTGCTCCAAGTTTTAGAAGAAAAAAACAAAGTGTTATGATAAAGATTTGAACAGGAATTGTTAATTTTGTTGTATCAAGAACTGTACAGACAGACTGAAAATGAACCTGGTGACCTTTGTTATTTTATCTCATTTTTACTTTTGCCAGCAGAAACATTCTTTGTCCTTTCGTAGCATGGCTTTGCAGAAGCAGATGAAGGAATGAAGCGGCAAACAGATAATTGTCAGTTGACCAGAGGGAGTACTGACCGGCATTGGAAGGACCCATAATCAAACCAGGCCATCCAAGTTATACCATACTTGCGGCCTTGTCCCATGTTAACCTATGATTAGTTAATAAATATAATAAGGCCAAAAGTCAATTTCATATCTTTGAAGAGTCAAGATGTTTAGTCAATAAGTACTGCCTGTTCTTTACAATTTTTTAAATAATAGATACACACCAAAATGAACATGAGTCTCAGAATTCCAAATCTAGTTCTAAACATAGTCTCCTTTATTAATCTGGGTATTCTAGTTTTAAACAAAGGTATGTATACATAACTCTTAGAGGTTTCTTGGAGACTTCTATTGGAATAATTTTTCTTTCTCTAATTAGTATACATCTTGATTGGCTCATCATGTAATCCTCAACAGACCCCTATCTTACATACATACATACATATATATATATATATATATATATATATATTATAAATTAATTGATTTAAAATATGGGTTTTTTTCGCTACACAGTGATAACCATGTTTCAGAAATGGAAGCTAAAGCCCCTGAATTTAATTTTGTTATTAAACCATATATATATAAAAACATCTTTTGGTGGCCACTTCTCAGAGTGGACCTGTTCCTGGTTTATCAGTAAACACAAGCTTTTGTAACATAACCTGCCAGACTTGTGAGTAGAGACAACCTTTTGTAATATGCACTAACTTTCCTTTCCAGATTCAGAGAGAAGGTATGTAACACAATTCTATACTTCTACCTGTCTTTATTATTTTTATTATAAATTTTGGGGTAATTATATGCTTTTGGTGGCCAGATATTACGAAGGTCATTTAACATATTTATTAGCCCAACACTTTCTTTGTGATGCTGAGGCCATGAAGAGGTTAACATTAAGATTAAGTATAAGCTGAGAGTGGAAGGCATTTTCCCTGGTGTTGGGAAGTGAAGGAGCCATCTGGGTTTTCTCTCTCTCTTAAGAAGAGGGTGCGTGAAGTTGATGCAGTCTAGAATTTCTTTTTTTTTTTTATCAAAGGTCTGGCATGTGGCAAAATGAATTGGGAAATAATTTTCTCTCTCTCCTTTGAGAATTAAAAACATATGACTCTTCTTAAGGGTCAAATGTACAGATGGGACTGGAAGTTAAGAAAACAAATGTCATTAACAGGAGAGAAGTCTGAGCTATATTTTTGTTGATGAGAACGAATTGAGAAATAATTTTATTTCTCCCTTGTAAGGTTACATAAGAACCTATGACTCTTCTTTCTTAAGTGTTGAATATATAGATAGGATGGAAGTTAAGAAAACAAGTCCTTTCATTTGCTGGAGAGAGCATAGTTTTATCTTTTTACTAGGCTGAGATAAGTCCAGAAAAACAGAAAGGAACCAGAAAATTAAAATTAATGACTAGAATAAAACACTGCCTTTTTGCCTACACACTTTAAAAGTTAGATTTGTCACAAGGACAGTTGTGCCTCCCCTGGGAAGTATGCTGAGAGGATAGGAGAAAAGAGGAGAACTTGACACCACTTGTATGGAGTGATGGTGTGAGATGACAAGGGAAACAAGTTGGAGTTGAGGGGAGAAGCGATCCCTGTGACTACACCCAAGGAAGGTGGATAATTTTCCAAATTTGGAAAGTTGGTTAAGAAAGCAAAAATAAGGGACAAATTAATTAATTGTTGGAATTAATGCAATAATTGGGAAATCACCAAATTCTTCCCCAAATCCATTGTGCTCCACGCTGGTTATGGGCTGAAATGCATATAAGCAGACAATTTTGGGAGCTCAAAGACTTCTGCAGTAAATTTTCACATCAGTGCCTCTGGAATCCACATCAGTTGCCACAAGACCTCCTGACCAAAAACCCTGAACCCAACTCCTTCAGAATTTCTGAAAAGGTCCAGTGCCACTATAGAGGTTGATGCAGGAAGGGTTAATGTTTGTTGGACCAAGAACTAATAAACAAGTTGAAGATTAACCCAAAGAACCTTTAGTTTTTATTTACTTTTGTTTGTGAAGATATTTCTTCCCTTAATATAGCTCTGGCCACATTCTGACCCGGTGCTACAATTACTACGACATTTGATCTGTCACTGCTCTGTAATCAAAAACACAACATAGGTAGAGTGTATGTGTATGAAAGTGGCTAGCGACTAACAACCAGCTTGGGTCAACGTCAGTATTATCCAGTATAGTGTTGTTAGCCCTGTGGTTAACATGTTGACCTAAAACCCTGAGGCCCAGATCGCTAAGCAAGGTTACACCATTGGGTGTAGAGTGGCATAAAGGACATTATAACTTTAACATGTTTGAGCTTCTACTGGATGCTTCCTTCAAGTGCCAAAACAGATAAAAGTCTGAAGGTGCCAAGTCATGAGTTCAGGAACTGATCAGCAGCAATCATACTCTGCTCATTCACACGGATTGCTAACGTTCTGATCCCAGTTGGCTATCATAAATGCAGCAATCAGTAATTTGAACTGGAATGAAGAGTTAACAATATTTACATGATTTATATTTGGACTTTCTATTCTGTACCTAAATTACGCCCTGCAAACACGGTGGAGTAATGGATAACGGCTCGGATTGAGGAATCGTAGAGCCGAGTTCGAATCCCAGTCGAATCCGTTACATTCACTTACGTGCTAACACCCTAGGTGTGAATCCTCTTCTTCGCCCTCCAACTATGGGTAAATAGCAGGACAGACTGGGTTCTATAGCCTTGGATGGCAACTGGTCTAGGAGAAGGTCAACTCTGAATTCAAAACCATTCGGCGTCTGTACCGGCATCCGGCGGCCTCTTGGTTACTCCTGCCTCTGCGTCTGTGGAAATTGTGCAGCAAGTAAGAGCATATTCCTCCCTCCACTGTCGGCAGGTCATCCAGAGTCTACAAGTTGGTCAATGTCCAACTGATCTTTTGCTGTGCAATGAGTTCCACAGAAGGATGTCACTCACAAGTTCTGACTTACTTCTCTAGGAGTGACTAGCAAGGCGAAGCCTTCTCTCTCTTAAAGAAACTGAGATAGGAGTAAGGTAGCCATACAGGCGTTTCTTTGTTGGGTGTTTCTTCCAGCTGATGTTCATTGCAACATAACATCCTTGTGTATCTTCCTACAAGTGATGCTTCTTGGTGTTTTGTCAGTGTCCATGTTGTTGAGCCGTAGAGCAAGACAGATTCTACTGTGGCCTTAAAAAGTTCCTCTTAAGATTGTCAGAGAGGAAGGACTTCCGAATGGTGCTCAGACCATCTAGGACAACCCAGGCCTTGCCTTTGTGGATGTTGATGTCTTTCTCCATTAACTGGATGTTGCTGCCAAGGTAAACAAATTCCTGGATGAACTTGATGTTGTTGCAGTATTTCAACTTAATTTCTCCTTGGTTGTAGCTGATAAATTCTGTTTTGCCAGCATTAATGTAAAGACTAATATCACTGGCTGCTTCTTCAATGAAGTTTTGTAGCCTTATGAATCATGTCTGACAACAAGGTAAGGTCATCTGTGTAATCTACATCTGTTGTTGTTTTGGCTGGGTGACATGAACTTCTTACTTTTTCAAGGGGGAACTCCAGATCTGTGATTAGATCAGCGGATGTTTGCAGTATGTATGTATGTATGTATGTATGTATGTTGCGGCATTCACCCTGGATCGGTTAAGCCAGCTCCTTCCAAGGAATTCACCGCATCCGGAACGAAGGCCGACCAATGCTGAAACGAGCGACAGCCATTCCCGATTCCAACGGCGGTGAATTCTTGAAACGGAGTAACAAGGGAGTTTGAACTTCACACGCGGTCCCCACCCCCCCAAAAATGGAAAGAACAAAACAAAAATTGGAGATAAGACATGGTTGAGATAAGTAAAAGTTTTTTTTATAACGACATTGCATTTAAATTTTTGAATGTCAAAGTTGACTGGAAAGCAAACAGCTAGCTGCGATTTCCACAAGCAAGAAGTATGAGAGAAGAAACTGTGAGTATAAAACTTAAGGTTTACATCTAACAATTTAAACTGTAAAATGAAGAGACCTAGCTGCCAATCTAGTACTGCACTTAAATTTGTAAAGTCTATTTTTGGCATCAGCCCAGAATGTAGATCAGAATTGATAGAAAGCATTTGATATCAGTAGATTTCAGCCTTCATCAGGTGTATATCGATTTGGTTAGCCTACAAAGAATTCTGAACTGAACCTTTCATTTAATCTCTGTTCTCATTTTACTGCTCATGTGACAGGATATTGTCAAGTTCTTATTTTTTTATTTAGTACTGTTCAGTTATTGCTTGCCTGTTTCCACTGAGTGCAAGTATACACTGCCCAACCCAAGGATTGAACTCACAATCACAATGTCACCAAATTCACAAAAATAAGAACAAAATGATATCCCAAGACATGACCAACAATTTTTCAATGACCTCAAAAACATATGCATTACTGAAAATATCTTCAAGTTGCCAACCATCTCAAATCAAGAACTGTAATTTTATCTCTAAATTCACACACTCTTGGTGAAAACGTGAATAACAGGTGATATGGAGATATTTGCAAAAGAATCGCGGGCGCAGATTTATATTTTGATTAGATTCAATAATGGCACGCTTGAGAATTCTCCATCTAAGTAAGTCACTTTCTCGTTCAATAAGTGTGGCATTTTTTAGATCAAACTTGTGGTTAAATTTATTTCTATGTATAACTAATGCATTTGATAAATTGTTGTGTATAAGATCTCTTTTGTGTTCAGAGATACATTTTTCTAAATTTCTGGTAAGTTTCCCCAATCTATTGGGAAGAGCATTTGTGACAGTTTATTTTATATATGCCAAATTCAGAATTTTATTATGTATTAGTGTGTAAACCGCTCCCTCGAGTGGTTTGTAATACATTACTTATCTCTCTGTTGCATCTCTGTCCTTGGACAGAGTGTGCTCAGGGGTGACTCCGTCAAAGAACAGAATCGCAACTGAGGAAAATTATACTGAAAGGTGCCCAGCCCTGGGGAACAGCTGCCCAAGGCCGCGCCCTATCATTGCACCAGAGAGAGAGTGGTCAGTGCTCACACCAAGGCCAATGCAACCAATGGTTGCAGGAGCTGCAGGCAATTTTTGTTCCTAGTCTGGAGGTATGCGCTCAGGCCCCCACCTTAAAAAATGACCTTGTGTCACAACTCTTCTTAGTGGGGAGACAGTGCTTGAGAATTTTATTATTATGTGCATTGTTGGTTCTAATCATATCCATCCCTGAAAGAATTACATAACGAACATATATGACTAAAAATATTAAAATATTTAAAGAAAACAATTAAATTCATAACCTCTTGTTATTTAAAATATATAATGCATATACCTGGTCCCATACTAAAATAATTTAAATATCAATTGCATAAAAAACAAAAATTCAACACAATATCATTTACTCACTTTCATTTATTAGACATTAAATTATGTCACTTAGCATCCTCCATAATTTGCAGAGACTTATCAGTTAACCTTTATGAGTGTCTCTTAAATTTAAAAACTAACATTTTTACTTTTGTTTATAATTACATTTGGGCACCTTGACATGGTGTAATGGTTAGCAAGCTTGTCATGCTAGATCTATTATGATTGAATATTGAGTGCAATCCTCACTTGGTACCTCACACTTTTGGCCTTGTGCTACATCTAAACTATGCTTAGAAAATCTTTAGGCACTTCAGGGTGGTGTAATGGTTAGCAAGCTTGTCTTGCTAGAACAATTACGACTGAGTAGTGAGTTCGATTCTCACTGGGTGTCCCCTACTTTTGGCCTTGTGCTACATCTAAGCTATGCTTGGAAAATTAATATATAATTACTTTTTGCAAAATAAAATCTTTACATTTGTCTTAATAAAGTCCATGAGCAAACAAAATGGATTGGCTATTATAAGTTTTCCTTTTGTCTTTATTCATATCATCCTTTTGCAGATATATTTTAGCTATATCTGAAAATTTGCACACACATATAGGATTAATACAAATATAAAATTTGTTACTTATTTGATTGATGTTATATTCAACACCCTGACTCCAGAGTTTCATAGATGAACATTTTGTATTCCTTTGGTTCACTCATCAGGAGGTTTCAACAATTGACTGCTAATTTTCTCTCATTTTCATTATATAATGTGACATTTCCCGTCATATGTAGTAGTATTTCAGTCATTCTTTGCATTTATTTACAGAAGATGTGGGCTATCCTGGCCCTGGTGTTCCTGATTATCCCAGAAGATTTCAACTTTCTGTCTTTGGAAGATCAGGAGCAAAACTTATGGGTGAGCCAGCCCACTGAGAAAGAAATAATTGTTTTCATGTCTTCTTGATGCAGTGGCTATGATCTTTCTGACCAGTTAGTGTAGGAACATGCCCATGGGAAATCAGAAAACAATTCAGTAGCTCATTTGAAAGTTCAAAAGGAGGTGGGAAATCCAAGATTCCAAAATTAAAAAACACTTTTGTGGGTATGTCTTGATTAACCAATCAAAAGACAGATCAAAGCTAAAATAGAAAAATGAGGTAAGAAGTTATGGGTAGGTGGGTTATTTATTCATGTTTAGATAAATTGACACTTTTTAGGCACATCAACAGAGACAACATCCATTATATTTGGGGGCACAGGGTAACAGTGAACACCAACCACAAACCACTACAGTCGATAGCGCTGAAGATAGCGCTGTGTCACCAAGACTACCAAGGATGTTACTAAAAGGGGAAGGATACGACTTCATGATAAAGTATTGCCCAGGCAGAGCAGTCCCCATCATAAATTGCTTATCAAGAGTATCCCCCAGACCAGTGAAGGGTTTTGACCTCAACATACATATGCTGAATCAACACCTCGATGCATCTCCAATATGATTATAGACTATAAAAGAGGAAACTGCAAAGGTCATCACAGCAGGATGGCCAACAGATAGAAGCAGCTGCCCACCCACTCTTTTGCCCTACTGGAACTTCAGAGAAGAAATGGGAATACAGGATGGCATGCTGTAGAAAAGGAACAAGATTATAATACCAGCGCTCCTTCAGTATGATATACTACGGAAACTACATGCCTCCCATCAGGTGACTGAGAAAACAAAGCTAAGGGCAAGAACAGCTCTATACTGGGTAGGGATCAATCGAGGCATCAAAGACCTGGTTATAAAATATCCAACATGCCAGAAGCACCAGCCAAGCCTCTAAATGAAGACACTACTCCAATATGAGACCCCATCCTACCCTAGCAATGCATAAGTACTGATCTCTTTAATATGGATGTGGTGGCACGGAGCAAGCGAAGGACCGGATATTAACCCTCAGAGGTTTAGACAGCAAATGACCAATACTGGTCTCTGCGCACCCGGCTCCACGCAGAATTTCCGGTGGAAAACTAAAAAGAAATAAAAAGAATGATAAACAATTTTCCACCAATTAAACAGCTCCGCGCCATACCCAACAGTTTGTTTCAGCAGACTGACTCTGATCCGAAGGGCACACATAAATAGAGCGATAAATTCACTTCTAAGACAGAAAGCTTTGAAGTACCGTCAGTGAATGTCGCTACGCTTTTCTCACCCGTCAAACCCGATGCCTTCAGCCTTCCTTCACCAACGGAGATATCAAAGGACTCCTACCAACCCATTGACCTCACCTTTCATCTCCTGTGACCAGCACGTCATGAACTTAAGTATTAACAAAAGACACTTATATTCTTTTAATAATCGGATTTCTCTTCTATGAATGAACATTTTGTAACGGACTTTGTGCGTGTAAATCAAGAAACATTGTACTATTCATTGATGTTGCATTTAAATACAAAGTGTTTTTGATATACCCTTCTCTTTCGTATGTTATTTTGTTTATGTTATGGTGACCTCAATTTGATCGCTTGTTGAACCTTTAGGCCAAACTAGCGGCTGTCCCGAAGGACTGCTACTATTTATCTACCTTCTGATACAAGCAACAATTAACAACGAGAACTCTACCCCCCCCATCACCATATGGACAGCACCCATTGCTGATCAGTTTAGCAAGAGTTAATTTGTCAGACACCTCCATTCCATCACATCTGCAGCAGTAATAAAACCGCTGAAGCAACAGTTTGAGGAAAGAGGTGTACCAGAGATAGTCCACAGTGACAACAGACACCAAGACACTAGTGTGGAGTTTAACTTCTCTCAAAGATATAACTTCAGACACATTACATCATCACCCTACTATCCTCATTCCAATGGATTCACTGAGAGAATGGTGGGAATATGCCAAAAAGATATAAAAGCCAGAGAATAAGGCAGAGACGATGATGGCTTACAGAGGAATACCTATCTTAGCCTGCATCAAATCACCAGCAGAATTACTCAACGGCCAACCGATGAGAACACCCCTTGTCTCCAAACAGCAGCCTGGAGATGAACATACTTGGGACTGCTTGCATCAAAGTAGAGACCGAATAAAGAGATGTTATGACAAGCTTAACCAAAGACAGCATGCACCACTGTCAGTGGGTCAATATTTTTACACAAGACAAAAGTACGAAACTGTGTGAACCAAGTGTCATTTTGCAAGCCACAAAAGAATCGAGAAATATCACCTGGTGAAATATCATAATGGGAATGTCTAACGCAGGAACTGACAGTTCCTCAGACCTGTCAGGAGAGAGTTGACTAAATCCAACCTCAACGTGGATGGCAACCACCCAGACAATACTAAACAGTACACCACACTCACCAAATATCAAGATGAAACAACACAATACACCTGCCATCACAAACAAAACCATATGTCAAGCACTACACTATGCTGTTCAAACAGAACAATAAAAACACCCCAGAGATTAAGCCTCTGAAACAAAAAAAAGGTCTTTATTTTAGGTATTCCATTGCAACACTGACCGAGGACCATAAATATTACCTATGTCGTACTAACCAGCTAATCTTAAAGAAAGGGAGATGATGTATTACCTAGTAATCTCCCTTGATAGAACTCACCGGAAGTAGGAGCAATTAACTCCCTTAGTCACTAATGGAACTAACTCTTTTTCTACTGTTAACTGTCATGGAATAAACAGGTGTAATAGCTTTGTTTGTTGTCTTGTCTCTGTGTTATAAATGAACCACAGAAAACAAAACACACACAAATAAATGAGAGAAAGAACAAATGGAGTAATAATCCACAGTTTGTAGCATTTACTTTTAAAAAGTGCTCAATACAAAGTAGAGCAAAATATTATTACTATATTTTTATTATAAGGGTTTGTGGAGAAATAAAAAGAAAACAGCAACCAGCGAGTAAATTCAAGCTCCCCCAACTGGTATTCCAACCTCTAGTCGTTCCTTCTTGAGTTCTGTCTCAAAATCGCACTAACAGACATTCCCAGTCGCCAGCCGTGAACGTCACTCCAAGCCTACCAACTGGGAAAAACTAGTTGCTTTCATATCTGTCCAAATACCCATAATCCCTCGCGTCTTCATGCGATCCCATAATTCATTGCGTCTCTGTCCCATAATGCATTGCATATTAATTGCATAAAAATGCAATGCAAGTCCCCCGTTATTCTTTTACGTTATCTGGCCGAGGACGGATTACGGCAGAGCGGTAAGTGCTTTTTTTCTCTCCTTCATTTCAACTGCAGTAGCCTTACATGCTAAGCAAATACGGGCTTTTTTGGCGGGGAAAAGGCAAGTCGCAACCAGTTGTGCTCGTCCCAGGTTCTGCCTCATCATGTCTGCCACACTCCCCCCTGAACTCCTGATCACACAGATGACAGCGCGGGTACGGTCTTTTGTTCTGGGTGCTCCTCCGAAGGGGGAGTGGTTGAGCTTCTTCGTCAGAGGAGCTCCCATTAGATACGTCCCGATCTATTGGCAAACTACCGATATCGCAGTGATCGGTTGTTGAACCCAACTCTACGTATATCGGGTGAAGGCAAGTCGCAACCAGTTGTGCTCGTCCCAGGTTCTGCCTCATCATGTCTGCCACAGGGATTATAATAAAAATATTTTAAATCATTACACAAAAGCTTTTGTGTTTCAATACTATGATTGTACTTCCTCAGGCGATGGTTGGTAACTTGTAATAAAATGATTTTTAGGGGAAATTTAAAAACAAATTGTTACCGCTTTTCCGAAAACTAAAGCAGTGGGGGTGTAAGGTCAGAATTAAAAAATATACTTGTGGATATGTCTTAATTAACTAATTAAATATCAGAACTATGCTAAATAGAAAAATATGGTCAGATGGTGGAGGTGGGTGAGTTAGTTTTTCATGTCAGGATAAACAGCACATAGACATGACATCATTGATGATTGTGGAGAATATGACAGCAACAGAGGTATCGTTATTGTAGCCAAATATGACATTTTATTTGTTGAAGTGGTTAGTATTAAATTAGGGCAGATTTTTCTCAATTTAATTGAGAAACTCTTCTCCAGAAATAATCCACTTAGTAAGATTTTAATAGAAATACACTAAAACTAAGCTATAGCTGTACAGATAATCTTGAATATATATATATAGGGAAATGATTATAATTATCCCAAGAGAAAAATGTATATTCTAAAAAAAGAGAGAAACCACAAACATTTTTGGTTATAATGTGGATTTGTTTTAGTGAAGATATATTTTATTCTTCATGTTTTTATTACACGTGTTTCCAGTCTCTTGACCTTCTCAGGCAAATTAAAGGAATCAATTTTTAAACGAATAAAATTTCCTTATGATCTTTTAATGTTTCATTGTTCAATTCCTGTATTTATTGTGAGCCTTGATCGCATTTTTTCGACTGTTGGCAAAAGTGAATTTCTGCCTAAGTGGTAATAAAATCATTAGCTTTGATCTTATTGGTGGCGATAACAGAGGTGTTGATAATAAATGCTTCCTTATAACCACATCACCCCTGAGACTCCCAAATCTGTTTACATTTTTGTGTATCATATGTGCGTGCATGAACCCACTAGCTTGCACATGAATCAGTATATGCATATATATACACACATACATACCCACACATTCACATTCTTCCTGTGTTGTGTAGGGCTCACGTGTGTGCCCATGAGTAGTCTATCTGTTTTTGCCAGTGTATGTGTATATATTTTTGTTCTCCATGGATACCTGTTTGCACGTGCGTATATGTATGTGTGTGGTCTGACCAGTCTATCTGGCCATCATGTGTGCATGCCATGCATTCATGTATGTGTGGGTTATGTTCTGTTTAGTGCTGGTTTAAATTTGTCTATGAAGTTTTTTTTCTTGAATTTGTAAGAAATAGTAATTGTCTGTTTGATATATTGGCATAATCTTAAATTTGCCTTGATTGCATTCATAGATGTGTTGAGATACAAAGAGTTTTCTGTTGTCAGGTAATTTGATATTACTTTTGTGAAGGGCAACTCTGTTGTTAAGTGCTTGGCTGATACCTATATGTGACTTCTTGCATTTTGTGCATTTGAGTACATAGATCACATTTTTAAGTTAATGCTTTCTTAAATCTGTTAGATATATAGTTTGTAGATCATAAAATGTACTGTTGGTAATTTTACTATAAATACATATTTTTATATGTTTTTTAGTGTTGCAGTGATTGTCATTTTGCTATAAAAATATATTGTTGCTCATTTTATTATAAAAATCTACTGTTGATTTTTGTTTGAGATTTTACTATTTGCCCATAGCTAGGACTCTAACAGGTGCTAAAAACCTGGGTCAGAGTGGGTCAGGGAACAACAACAGTTAAGAATGTAGTTTATCATAATACCTAGGACATATTTTATTTAAGTGTTTTATATAGCACTTAGTGCCAATTTTATTTTACTTATCACATGATTTTTAATTATATTCTTCTGAGTCAAATTTATAAAGAATTTTTCTTGTTCAATGTAGATCTTTATAGAATTATTATTTTGTTCAAACATTTCACATTCTTCTTGTTTAGGGTTTTTGTCACATTTTTACAAGTCAGACATTTTCATGTTCAAAGAAAATCTTTATCAAATTAATTATCAACAAGTTTTAATCTGTGAAAATTTCAGTTTTCCTATTTTAATATTCTGATGAATATTAATTCTTAGGTTATTGATTAGATAAATTCATGGCGAGTTCTACAACAATAAAATATCTGTAGAAATTCCCCTACTGCATAGTTAAATATTTGAGCTTTACAACTTTAACAAAACATTGCAATAACCATCATAAATATGAATGCTGATCGTTATTTTAGGAAGTGGGTACAAATGAAAAGATTTGAAATTGACAATTTTTTTCATTTCACTGAAACAGCCGTTAAACACTCTTATCTTCTCTTTCTTTCTTTATCTTTCTTTCTTTGTTTTTTTTCCTTTATCAAATAGTATCTTTTTCCCTCTTTCCATGTGATCAAAATGGAATATTCCATTATATTTATGAGGTATTGGTAGGACGTAACGGTCGTGCAAACTAACGAAAGGAGGGACACTCACAGTTATAATAGGTTATTTTATTCATATTTCATAACTTTCATTTAAGTTTATTAAAGAGGCCAGCATACTGCACTGTGCCAGGCACTGGTTGCAAACACTCTATTTATTCCAGCTACAAGGGTAGGCCCAAATAAATTCAAAAGTCCAAAAAGACGGAACACACTGTGGATCAAACTCACTAATAAATAGCTTTCATAACAACCATGCTAATTTAGACTTCGGTTTATGCATGGCGAATCTAAATTCTTCCTTTTTTTTTCGATGCCTGCAGAAACAAACCTATTTTTTCTTCATTTATTTAACAAATCAAATAAAAAATAAATAAATAAATGAATAAGTTTATAGATCTGATTTAATGAATGGCTCCTATAAATTATCTCCCTTTCTTTTATCCGCCACCTCTTTTAAATTATCTCCCTTGATTTTCGCTCTGTTAACGTTTGATCGATTTCAAATGTTTTTTTGTTTTTAAATGTAATTCAATGAGACCACAGTAATCGTGTAATCATTGTACAATTTCTTCCTTTTTTCTGATGCTATTTTCACGAAACAAATGAAATTAAATGGAGACAGAAAGAAGTAAGTTTAACGTTTTCTTAATTCTTTTGTTTACAACCATTTAAAGTGGGTATTTATTTGCAGAAAGGCTCTTTTTAAAATCTTTTCGAAGAATTGAAAATATTTTTTTTTAGTTATACAAAAAAATATTTTTTATCAACTGTCAGATCTTAAAAATATCAGTAAATTTAATAGACTAATTAGTAGTAAGTAATCCTGTTTTGAAAACTGCTTACATCATTTTTTTAAATATAATTGGAATTCATTTTCTTTCTTTACTTATCTTCTAATTTTTTTAAATTGTAGTAAGTTTCATTTTGCTAATGAGCTGTTTTTTCTCTTTTATTCACAAAGCCATTTTTATTCTGACTTCTTTTTTTACGTCATATGTAGGCTTATGATATTTTTGAAGCCTCGTTGACCCAACACTTCTTCAGCGTCCAGGCTGACACACACACACACACACACACACACACACAAATGAATGCTACAGTGTAACCCGGATATAAGAGAGATAAGTTAGCTTTCAAATTAGGGTTAGGTGTTTTTTTTTTTTTTCTGTTATTCTTTTATTTGTCGATGTTTACATATACAGTGTAACCCGGATATAAGAGAGTTGTCGGGACCGGAGACGAAGTCTCTTATATCCAGGTTTCTCTTATATCCGGGTTTGGTCTATTACATTAACACAGGCTCTAATTTGGGACCAGAGAAAATCTCTCTTATATCCGGGTTTATGTTATATCAGGGTTACACTGTAATAATATTTTAGAGTAGACAAACCCTTTAAACTCAAACATACGGTAAAGATATTCTGATAACGTTTGCAATGAAACTGATCTGATCAAGCGTTTAAGGGGTTCGTTATACGTAGGTATTTCGAAAAAAATTTGCTAAAAAAAGCATAGCATGATGATAATAATTTTATAAAAATAATAATAAACTTGATGAAAATAATTTTTTACTGTCTAGATGTTTATGTTATCAAGAGGAAAGATCAAAGTATTTGGGGGTATTTTTTACATTTTTTAATCATTCCTAGCACGTCCGAAATTTTCGTTAAAAATTTTGTTTTTTTTTTAGTCAGCAAAATTGACAGAAAATCGATCATGTCAACCATTTTTTCCATTTTGTAAACAAAAATGAAATTTTCCGTTTAAAAATTCTTTTAAAAATCAATTATAATTTTTCTCAAAATTTATTTTTTAAAAATTAGAAATTATAAAGTTGATTTAAAATATTTTGAAACAAACTTTACTTACTTACTGCGCCGAAAAAATGTAGTTTAAAAATAAGACAGAGCAGGTCTTATGAATGGTGTCGATTGACAAGTGATGATTTCATCATGTGCTGACAGCTTATGTGAGGGAAAGTTATTGTACGGAAGGACAGAAGTGACATAATTATTTAGATTTACGTGAACCAACTTATTTACCTTGTTATTTTTAAGGAAAGCTTTCAGCACTCTAATTTTTTTTTGTTTTTCTTTTTTTGTACTGAGCTTTCACCTTTACGTTTATGATGCTTTATGGAAAATATATTTAAAAAAAAATTAAAATAAGACTTTTGAGAGTGAGATAAAATTTCATAAGAACGGTATCTAATTAATTTTATATGTACCTTTCTTATGAAACTTTATCAGAAGTGTAAATAAAAAATACTATAATTTTATGTACATTTATTACATTTTACTGTGTTATTTGTATTTCCATTCATTTTATTATTTATTTTGATATTTAATTTATGGAAAAATGTCATAACTGAGAAATATAAAAATAAGATCATATAAATTTCATAAGATGATACTGATACTTGTAGGTACTCTTGTCAGTTGAAATTGAAAAATCAAATTAACTTCTCCATGCGTGTTTCACATGAACAATTTGTAAAAATAAAGGCTGTAACAGGGCGGAACAATGCTTAACGTAACGTTTTCTTGTTTTCTTGTATGGTCTTCTGTACATTTGAATTACAACCGTTTTATGGGCACAAAAGGAATGCAAAATTTAATTTTTAATACACTGGTTGTCTGTTGATTTGTAATAAGCTTTACAATTTATAATCTGTAAAGATACATCTACTTAATAACATCATTGACGTAAGTGTACACCATTTTCACTAATTTTAGAATATTTAACAACTTTAATGCAAAAATAATAAAATAATTTAAGAAATAACAAATAATTGATTTAAAAATTCATTTCTCATTGAAAAATATTTTTTTACTTTCAGACAATATTATCTATATTCGTAAAAACAAATAGAAGCAACTAAAAGCATTTGAAATTAAATAATATCTTTGTTTTATTGAGTTTTATATGTTACAATTCAGAGCTGATTTTCAGGTAGAGGTGGTTCATTTAAAAAAAAAATATGATTGCTTTCCTCAAAGCCTTGTGCTTTTAACTAATATAATCACTGAACTGAATGCTATTGAATTTCTAGAGTTTTGATAAATTTAGTTAGGGGAGGGGGTAATAAATATTAAAAAAAAATATTTTTGCCATGACTTTAAAAAAAGAAAACATATTTATAATAATTTCCATAATTTGTGAATAGTTTCTGAAAGTTTCATTAACATCCGACAATTATTGTGCTGTAAAAAGTAAACAGAAAAACAGTAGTGCAATAATCAAAAATTTGTTACTTATGTTTAAAACTAAATTTTCTTTAATGTTAAATAACCAATAGTTTAAGAATATAATTTTTTATTCTATACCCTTACATTAAACTTAGTATAATTAATTATTTTATTTTTTATACTGACTGAACAGGAGATATGAAATTAGAGTAGTATCATAATACTCTGATATCAAATAATAGTCAGTCAATGTGAGATATCAGAACTGTTTCCTTTTTGTACACCATACCAAAAAATAATCTAACAGTTACTAAAAGGAAAAATAAAATTCTTTAAAATAAAAAAAAAACATCACACTCAAAAATGACATTAAATTTTACATTTTTTAAATCTACAAACATGTCTTTTATTTAATAAAATGAACTCTTGTGAAGAACAGCAGTGGGATTAATTTCAAAATTCCAGTAAAAAATAGCAAGAAATTTTTTTTTTAATAAATATTAAGTTTAGATTTTTTTTTTTTCTGTTGAATCTGAAAGAAAATGCAAGTACCAATTCTAAAGAGAAATATTTTGGAGTTTTATTGAATGATTTTTGGCAAGATGTGGACTGAATTTTTTGTTTACACTCAATATTGCATAATTTTTTCTCTGAAATATGGGGATGAATTGAAAAGTTCATAGACTGACCAAGATATAAATGTAACAAAAATTACACAAAATTCATAATCTTACTCTCCAACACATAAATGTACTTACATTTGTGTGTTGGACATACCAGTGAGACTAAAAAAACATGTAAATGTACCAAAATACAATAACTGTCCAAACAGATGTTGTACTCTGATACACTTACATGTCTTTTAGACTACCAGTTGATGTATCTATTTACATTTATATCTTGGTTAACCTTTAAATTTTCCATTCAACACTAGTAATATCTTCAGTTATTTTTTTATATTACTGTAAAATTAAAAAGTATACATGCAATATTGAATAAATGCCCACCAATATTTCCCAAATTTTTTTAATAAAATAACATATTCAGTAAAATATTCATTCATTAATGAATAAGTCCCCAAAATTTTATTTGAGTTGGATAATTCCCTGATTTTTGGCAAATATTTTAAAATTGGGATCAACCTTTTGTTTTCAGTGAGGAAAGAAAGGATTTTGGTGTGTAAATTTGACACAAACAAAACAATATCAGACTGCTGAAAATGGAGAGACAACATTTATTAATATTGATATCAGAATTTTTTCATACTTTTTGTTTTCGATTTGCAAAAACAAGTTAACCACAGATGTATTTTCCTGATATGAAGTTTTTAGTGCTGATTGTTACAGAAGATTTCACTGAATCCCTGTCATCCCAATGATATTCCCAAATATTAAATTTATAAGTCTATCATTCATCAATGCATTGAATATTGCTGCCACATCTGAGATACTTCCACAGATTCACTAAAAATAATGAAAAATACCCCAAGCTTAATTAAAAACAAAGTTTTATCAAAATATATTATTTTTAAGAGGAAAGATTGAAGGATTTTTTGATTATTAAATTTTATTTTTTATCCTTTTTAGAACATTTGAAGTTTTGCTTGAAAATCTTGTTTTTCTTGCTTCAGTGGGTAACCATAAATTAGTATGAGAAATTTTAACATTTTTTTTTGTGGTGAAAAACACATTGATTTGGAAATTCTTGCAAAAATTAAATAATTGTCAGATTTTAATGTTACTTTCAGAACTTATTTACAAATGAATGAAATTATTTTAGAAATGTTTCCTTTTTAGAAACACTATTTATATTCAGACAGTTGTCCTCATCTTTGTTGTTCAATTCCTGGTACAGGTAGTATGTACTTCCACTCAGTCAAGCAATAACTGAACAGTACTAAATAAAAATAAGAACTAGTGGAATGAGAACTGCCTACTCCTGTAGATTAAATAAAGGGTTCAGTTCAGAGTTAGGTTATCCAGATGAATACACACCTGAGTGTGACCGGAGAGCACAACAGATGAAATGTCATGATAGCAACAACAAAGATGAGGACAAAAGTGTAAATAGAATTTTTACATGTTCTTAATCAGTCATGGACAACCTTTTTCGAGCAGTGGGCTACATGATCAATGATTCATCGCAAGGTGGGCCACACTAAAAAAATTCATAGTAATTTTTTGTAACAGGTATCTCAGCTATTTTCACTATGGAAGACCATATCCCTAACCATATATACCTTAGAAATAGCAAAATTATTATATTATCTTTGAAGAAAAGATTTTTCTATAATTAAAAAATTGAATACTTGGTATAATGTTATCACTGATAACTGCAATTAACATGTTGCTGCCTGTGAGCTATTTCTAATTCATTCATTTGAAAATAAAAAGTATATTTCTTCTACAGAAAAAAAAAATCTTATGAATATTTTCTGTTTCAGAAGCAAAATGTTTACACATATGATTTTCCATAGTGAAGATTACCAGTGGTTTAAAACAATGAAAATGTTACTTTCACCAAAAAGTTTACAAAATTCAAGAAACATTGTACTTAATCATTGATTATGTATGAGAAAGTGTGAGAGAAAAATTGAGAACAAAACAAAATATTTAGAAATGTTATTTTCCTTATGAAATTATGCATGCTATTCAGAAAGACCAAGTAAGAAAAGTTTAGAAACCACAGAGTTAAATAATTGAGCATGGACACCCAGAAGGATCAAACATGTATGAGGGGAAGTCAAAAGTTATCCTCACTCATAACTCAGATATATTATGGTGAAAGCATGGATAATTTTTGACTTACCCTTGTATTTATTTTTGTTGCTTTTCATTTATAACATGAAGATGAATTGTGGTATGTTGTTTTTCATTGAAACAAATGAATTATCACAAATGTATTTTGTAAATAATTCATGAGTTTATTGTTTTCTTTAATAGAATCTCTTCTCTCTTCACAGATACAATTGGAAAACGTCAACTGTCAAACTTGTAGGCACATACCAAAGAAGAGAAAACATCATCTTATATGTGGATGTGTATTTTTATATCATTTTTGCTTAGTAACAGAAAGGAAACAACCCTATTTCTCGCAAATGCTGTACACACACATTTTTACTACATTTACATTTCTAAATACTTATTTAAGAAAACGCTGCAGAAAAACCTTAAAGACATGGAAGCACACACTGCAGAGAAACCATTTTCTTGTCAAGTGTGTGGATCTGCATTTGCAGCTAGTTCCACTTTAAAAAATCATGTGCGAATACACACTGGAGAGAAACCATATTCTTGTGATGTGTGTGGATCAGCATTTTCACAGTCTTCTCATTTACAAAAACACATTCGAACACACACTGGAGAGAAAATATATTCTTGTGATGTCTGTGGATTAGCATTTTCACAGAATTCACATTTAAAAGTACACATGCGAACACACACAGGTGAGAAGCCTTACTCATGTACTGTGTGTGGGTCAACATTTTCAGAGAGTTCAATTTTGAAAAAGCACATAAGAATTCATACAGGAGAGAAACCATTTTCTTGTCAAGTGTGTGGGTCAGCATTTTCACAAACTTCTCATTTAAAAAATCACATGCGGATACATACTGGGGAGAAACCATATTCTTGTGATATCTGTGGATCAGCATTTTCACAGAATTCATATTTAAAAGTGCACATGCGAACACACACAGGAGAAAAGCCTTATTCTTGCACTGTTTGTGCCTCAGCATTTTCAGAGAATTCAAGATTAAAAAAACACATGAAAATACATACAGGTGAGAAACCATTTTCTTGCCAAGTGTGTGGATCAGCATTTTCACTGAACTCTCGTTTAAGAGGTCACATGCGGATACACACTGGAGAGAAACCATATTCATGTGAAGTGTGTGGGTCAGCCTTTTCACAGACTTCACATTTAAAAGTGCATATGCAAACACACACAGGAGAGAAGCCGTATTCTTGTACTGTTTGTCCTGCAGTATTTTCAAGGAGTTCCAACTTAAAAAACCACATAAAAATACATACAGGGGAAAGACCATTTTCTTGTGAAATATGTGGATCTGCATTTACACAGAATTCACATTTAAAAAAGCATATGCGAATACACACTGGAGAGAAACCATATTCTTGTCAAGAATGTGGATCAGCATTTTCAGAGTGTTCAAGTTTAAGAAAACACATGCGGATACATACCGGGGAGAAACCATTTACTTGTAAAGTTTGTGGATCAGCATTTTCACAGACTTCAAATTTAAAAAAGCACATGAGAATACACACTGGTGAGAAACCCTATTCATGTACAGTGTGTGATTCAGCATTTTCAGATAGTTCCATATTGAAAAAGCACATGCGAATGCACCCAGGTCATAAAACATTTTCTTGTCAAGAATGTGGATCAGCATTTTCAGAGAGTTTTGATCTAAAATGCCACATGCAAATACATACTGGAGAAAAACAATATACTTGCAATGTGTGCGGATCAGTATTTTCACAGAATTCACATTTACAAGTACATAGGCAAACACACACAGGAGAGAAACCATTTCCTTGCCAAGTGTGTGGATCAGGATTTTTACAGATTTGTCATTTAAAAGAGCACATGCGGATACACACGGGGGAAAGACCATACTCTTGTGATGTTTGTGGGTCAGCATTTTCACGGAATTCACATTTAAGAAATCATATGCGGATACATACTGGAGAAAAACCGTATTCTTGTGATGTGTGTGGGTCAGTATTTTCACAGAATTCACATTTAAAAGTACACATGAGAACACACACTGGAGAGAGACCTTATTCATGTACTGTGTGTGGGTCAACTTTTTCTGATAGTTCCATATTGAAAAAGCACATGCGGATACATACAGAAGAGAAACCATATTCTTGTGACATGTGTGGCTCAGCATTTTCACGGAATTCACATTTAAAAAATCATATGCGGATACATACTGGAGAAAAACCATAGTCTTGTGATGTGTGTGGCTCAGCATTTTCACAGAATTCTCATTTAAAAGTACACAAGCACATTCAGAAAAACTGTCATGAACATGGTATAGGCAGAATTTCTCTCTAGCATGGGCATCATAAAGAAAATAATCTAGCACTTTAGATTGAATAAAAGTTCAGTGCAAAATCTTCAGAAGGTTACCAAATATAATAAATACCTGAAGAAGGTGAGAGATTATAAGAGTGGACTAAAAAGTTCACAGGCTGACTATGAAGGAGTGATGCTAGAACTGTGAAATCTTGCCTGCATTAATTTCAGCTCTTCTTATTGATATGAGTTTGAACTGAAAAGTTCTACTGGGAAGGTGATTAACTACTTTTTGAGATGCAAAAGGCATTGTTGACTATCTTCAAAAGGGTCACACCATCAATGAAGAGTACTATGCAAATTTGCTGAGGCAGTTACAAAAGTTTATTAAAACCAAACACCCAGGAAAACTGATGAAAGTGGTTTTATTTCATCAGGACAATGGTGACTATGGCTTTGAACTGGTTGATCATTCTCCCTATTCTCCTGATTTGGCACCATCTGACTACCATCTGTTCACCAATATGAATAAATAATTGACTGGGAACCAGTATCGTTGTGATTATGTCATCTCCTCTGTTGATGACTTTTTTTGGCCAACAGGATGAAAGTTTCTTCACCAAAAGGATCCAAGCAGTGTAATACCAATGGAAGAAGTGTGTGGACTGCAAGGGGTCTATGTTGTAAAATAAATCTCAGTGGTCATATTCCATGAGAGTATCTTGGTCAGCCTATGAACTTTTCCGCCAATCCTCGTACAGCGGTCAAAATGTTTTGATGATGATAACTGAAATGAATCAATGTTCAGTGATAATTTCTCATTTTAATAATTTACACAAAACAGCCTGAATTTGCATAATGTATTCCATTTCATCTAACAGTTTCGACTGGATTAAAAACTGGTCAATTCATGAATATTTCAAGGAAATCACAACAAGTGGCGCTCATCAAGGCAAATCCTCAGCATACACAATGTACTATTCTCTCAGGAATTTGGCCACTGCTGAGGACCTGCATTAATGTACTTTTATACCTAAGGGAGACTAATGTCCCCCAATCCTGTGACTACCCCAGGATTCTCTGTAGACATTGTGCCTCATACCTTTAATTCAAAATTTCCTAGGCTTATGACTATAGGCTGTTGAAATACCAGTTCCTGTCTGATCACTGAAGTTAAGCAATGTCGAGCCTGGTCAGTACCTAGATGGGTGACCACTTGGAAATACCAAGTGCTTTAAGCTTGAATGTGTAGTTTGTATGACTTATGGCCATATCACTTTGAAACACAGGTTCTTGTTTGATCACTGAAGTTAAGCAATGTCAAGCCTGGTCAGTATCTAGATGGGTGATCACTTGGAAATACCAAGTGCTGTAAGTTTGAATGTGTAGTTTGTATGACTTATGGCCATATCACTTTGAAACACAGGTTCTTGTTTGATCACTGAAGTTAAGCAATGTCAAGCCTGGTCAGTACCTAGATGGGTGACCTCTTGGGAATACCAAGTGCTGTAAGTTCGGATGTTCAGGTAGTGTAATGAATAATGTCTTGGAATTGTTAATTGAAGAGCTAAGCTCCAACTCTCGTTGGATTCATTATATTCACTTATGTGCAAATAGCTTTGGGAATAGCATGAACCCACCTCTTCTCCCCACCCCAGGTATGCGTCAGTTTGTAAGACTTGTATCAGTAAAGAAATTATTATCTCCAAAAAGAAAAAAATCCTGACAATCTAAAAATATTTTCTGTCTTTAAATAACCCGCAAAGGGTTGATAAACCATAGAAAATGAATGAATCTGTCAAGCATAATAACCTACATCTGAAAGTGCACTTTGCCACCACAAATGTTTGCCACCAGATCCAGTGTTACCTCAGCACTCTGAGAGGATTTGCAAGACACTCTCTCAAAGGACTTTGTTCTCTGAATGCTAAAAGAAAAAAGTAAATAAATTGAACAAGACAAGTTTGTATTTTTTTTTTTAATCAATTCAACCTAGACAAGGCAAAAATACCACTAAGATGCAAGGGGCTACTGGGAGTGGAAGAGAATGAGAAGGTTTTTAAAAGGAACCAGAAACCCAATCCTGAACAAGGAGCAATGAATAAACATCTACCCTTGTTCAAAAGACAAGGGTGGCAGGTGAACAAGTTGATAGGTGAACATATTTAGCCTATTGATTTGGAAAAAATAAATAACAAATAAAATTTCAGAGCTTAGGTGGAGCTGTTAGAAGTATATAGTTGAAGTAAACTTTAGAAGGAACCAGAAACCCAATCCTAAAAAGGAAACAAGGGATAAACTTCTACTCCTGTTCAAAAGACTGGGAAGGCGTGTGAACGAGATGATAAGCAAACCTATTTATTTCTGTCTATATTTCTGAGATGAGGTATTGTAATTATTTACATTATCTACATTGTTCAGACTGTTGTCCTCATCTTTATTGCCATATTCACAAAGTTTTGGCCATTGTACACTCCAATTAATTATGAAATTATGAACTGAACCATTTATTTCATCCACCAGGATAGATTGTTCCAGTTGCACATGTTCCAGTTATCTCCCTTTAACTCAACTCTCCAAGTTTTTTGTTCACCACTGCAGTAGCCTGGTGTTGAACTCACAACTCTAGAACAATCTACCCTGGTGGACGAAATTAAGGGTTCAGTTCGAAATTACAATCACCTGAAGATGGCTGGAGTGTACAGCAGCCAAAACATTGTGAATATGACAATAAAGATGAGAACAACAGTCTGAACAATGTAAATAATGCAAACTATTTATTTCTGTTGATAACTAATTACTGTGTTTGCTTTATGCTGTATTTGATTTTGTTTTGCATAGTGGAGAGTACAATTGAATAGTTCATAAATCTTTTGTTCTTGTTCCCACCTGCTTACAACACAAGTACATATGAGTTTGTTGATTTTTCATTGTCATTGAAGAAGACATTTTTAAAGGTTATACTGTCTTATTTTAAAACTTGGGCTTTGTATCATTGTATACCAATTCGTCTAGCAGCTGGATGATCACTGGCCAATTAAATAATATTTTATGGGACAAAATAAGCTTATATTTATTGTGACTTTGAATTTGTTTTTACTTATTGGTTTGCTAAATATTACTTCTGTTATGCATTCTCAGATATGACTTGTCAATGTAAAATATGGAAATTCATAATTTTTTTATTTTTTTGATCAAGCAAGGCAATAAAGCCACTAAGATGCAAGGGGGGGGGGGTTACTCACTGTTAGAGAATATCAGAAAAAATACAACTGAGGAGAGAGAACAATAAAAGAACAAGAATAAAGAAGGCAGAAGAAGATGATTGACATTACATTTAAATTTTTGAAGATCAAAGTTGACAAGCAAACAAGAAACTGGAAGAAGTTTCTACAAGTGAGAAGTGTGATATAAGAAATTGCTAGAATAGAACTTAGGGTTACATCTAGCCATTTCAAATGCAAAATAATAAGGCATTGCCTCCAATCTCGTCAGTCAGTTATGTGCCATGCATGATACACATGAGGTAGATTTTTTTCCCGCAGTAGGTTGCCATTTCTTTCTGTGGTAGACCAGTTGCCATCCAAGACTAAAGAACCCGGTCTGTCCTGCTATTTACCCATAGCTGGGGGGAGAAGAAGAGGATTAATCCCTTTCCCAAGGGTATTAGTACATAAGTGAATGTAATGGATTTGACTGGAATTTGAACTTGGCTCTCTGATTCCGCAATCTGAGCTGCTATCCATTACTCCGTTGTGTCTCCAATCTAGTACTGTATTTAAATTCATAAAGTTTAGGTACTATAGAGGAAAGTCAACACCATTATAATTCCTAATACTTTACTTGTTCCAAGGTTTTATAATGAATAAAAATCAAGAATATGCTATAAATGTTTATCTCAAATGAGAATAAAGATTATAGAAAAAGGAAAACATCTGAATAAAATAATAAAATTAGTGTTATATCCCAGGGTGTTGAGACAAAAGTGAATGAAGATAAAAGACTAGTGTATTTTAAAAACATAAATAAAACTTTTATTCAAGGATTAGTTTGGAGTGAAACCACAAATTCCACATGTGCGTCAGCTTGTCACCATGTTCAATTACTGAGTTAAATAGAAGACAAAGAACAAGAATTAAGAAGACAGAAGTTAATGATTGACATTGCATTTAAATTTTTGAAGATCAAAGTTGACAAGCAAGAATCTGAAAGAAAGTTCTACAAGTGCGAAGTGTGATATACGAAACTGTATAAAATTAGTGTTATATCCCAGGCTGTTGGGATAAACAAAAATGAATGAAAATAAGACAAGTGTATTTTAACACATAAATAAACAACTTTTATTCATTTACAGTCTGAGGACTTGTTTTGATTGAGACCATGAATTCCACATTTGTGTCAGTTGTCACCTTGTTCAATTCAGAATTGCTGTGCTCCTCTTCAAAGACAAGGGTAGTAACTCAATTGTATTTTGAGTTTTTGTCTTTTATAGGGGGAAGGAAATTAGGTTCCCCTAACAATTAGTAAAAAATAATCCATTACTTTAAGTGAAAATTATTTAAATATTTGACTCTAGCACCAAGCAAAATGAAAATTAAAACGGAGATAAATGGACAATATTTGAATAAAAGAAGTCAATTTAATAAAAATAATTCATCACTTTCACAAGAAAATGTTTTAAATGCCAACCTGACAACAAGATACTTATAAGTTATTTTAGCCATTCAAACATACATCAAAGTACTTTAGCACAATTCTTTCTTCTACTCAACAATGCATCTATTAAGTTTGCAGCACACAATGTTTTCAATCAAACTACATCACTAATAAGTATATAGAGCTTAAGAAAAACCTACAGTTTTTAATTCACAAACATTACTATACTCACCCTAAATTTCATGTTGATATTGGTCCTGCAAACAAAAGAACATTGCTTTGTGATTAGAATATCAATTAGATGATGGCCAGTGAGAAAATTGAAATTGTCATAGCCACCTTCAATATCAGGATGTATATTGATGACTTTTATAAGAAAAAAATTACACAAGTGCACAAGAAGATGGCATAATTGCTGAACTCATTGAATATAACCCGGAGTCTTTCTATCTGCAGATAGCTATAATGTATTCAACATTATGGCTAAAAAATATAAAAGAATTATACAAAATGTTTTCAAAGGCTTATCAAGACTAAATGCATACGAACTTTGTCACTGTTGAGGGCTCAAGCCTCTTCATTTTCAGTAAAATCATTTCTAACCTGGATAACCTGTCATTATAGATTGCCATGAAAATTGGAGATGCCAATCCAACTGTTTTGTCATTTTGAGGAGAGCCAAACAACTCTTGTCATTGCAACCAAAACTTGGTGCAATAATAATAACTAGAAAGACCTGTGAAAATTTCTCGCTTTTCTTATTTTTATATTCTGATGAATATTAATTCTTAAGTTAAAGATTGATTAAATTCATGGCAAGTTCTATAACAATAAAATATACATAGAAATATCCCTATGATCTTGTTAAATATTTGAGCTTAACTTTAACAAAATATTGCAATAACAATCATAAATATGAATGCTGCTTGTTATTTTAAGAAGTGGGTACAAATGAAAAGATTTAAAATTGACAATTGTTTTTTCCATTTTACTGAAACAACCCTTATTAAACACTTATCTTCCCCTACTTTCTTCCTTTTATTCATTTTCTCACTGAACCCAAGTAGCATCTCTGATGTATTTTGTTTATCAAAACAGAATAGTCCATTATTTATGAGGTATTGGCAGGAGACATTAAATATTTCTTTCTTTCATTTTCTCATTGAAACCAAGTAGTGTTTTTTACCGTGTTTCTGCATGATCAAAGCAGAAGAGTCCATTATTTATGAGGTATTGGCAGGAGACATTAAACATTTCTTTCTTTCATTTTCTCATTGAAACCAAGTTATGTCTTTTCCCCTCTTTCCATGCGATCAAAAAATATAGTCCATTATTTATGCATTATTGGCAGGAGATAGCAGTCAAGCAAACTAACGAAGGGCAGGACAAGAACAATTATAATAGGATAAATTTGGGACCAATAAAAATCTGCTGAAATCTCATTTCAAACACTACCCTCTATCAACCTACCTAAAAGTAAAAATTCTGATATTTTCTCCCATCACTTTTTAAAACAATAAACATTGCCAAAGAGTGAAGTTAGTTAAAATAATAGCAGTTTGAAGGGGAGAAAAATTGCCTTTTTGACGCTTCATTTTTTTTCGCAGGCTCAAAGGTCCATGTTTTCCCAAAATTTTATACAGTCAGTGCAAAATAACAGTTCAGTTGGAATTTTTGAGGGAAACAACTGTATTTTAAGTAAGAACATGAAAAACACCATGAAACATTTTTTCAGCAGTATCTATCCATTGGTATTTTCTCATTCAAGATCAGTATTTTTACATTTTCTTTTAAATAAAGCATCAAACAAAATTGGGGTAGCAATTCAGAAATTGTTCAAAATTGTTTCACAGAAATGTTTACAGAATTATTCAAATATTTGAAAATTTTAGGCTAATATAAAACAGGAGGCATTATTTTCAAATCAACCCTTATATATAAACTATACATGTAAGTACGATCAATAGAAACCTTACTCTTTCAAAAAATGTAATAAATTTTCTTTTCTTGGGCAGATGGAATTCATTAGTCTGGGAATGCAATCTATTTAAAAGAAAGAAAACCCTGTTTTCAAATCTCGGCTGCCTTGCCGCTAAATCCAATCATGAGAAAGTGTGTAGAAAATTCAGTCATCCAAGTTTTGTTATATTAAAAATCTGAATTCTGACCAATAACAATAAAATAAAACATATTTAGCATCCTGCTATCCCTTTCTTATAAATGGATCAGAGTGCCTTCTCAGCTTAGTAAATATTTTCAGGAAATATCAGCTTCTAATTGGTCAATAAACACACAAGTGGTTGTTGCAGTCCATGCACCTACAAATATTTTTCCAGCACGTGAAATAATTGTAAATTCTTTTCCTAAGAGTTTAAAGAGTTTTTTTTCATTGCTCTGCTTGCAACAATGGTTATCATTTAGTCTTGTATAAAAATTCTTTGCTTATGTTTAACAGAAAACAATTTGAAAAATTTGATGAGAAATTAAAATTTTTGACCAAGTCAAGTTTTTTCACCAATCTTCTGTGAGCCTGTCACGTGATTACATTATTTATAAATAGCAGACACAAGCCTGCTGCTTTCTCTTTTACTCTTCTCTTTTCTCCTTGCTGTAAGATGTAGTTCCAAAAGAATTCTCGTCTCGACCATGGGCGGTCAGACGTTAAAAGCATATTCACGCATGCACATATGTACAAACTTTTCCAAACTACATTACAAAAATACAGAGCATTTCCAAACAAGCAACAAGAACTTTTCTCTTTGAAACATTCTTCTAAAACTACAGTTTATTCAGCATTTCCCAGCTTTATAATTAATTTAACTTTTGTGAGTTCAGATAAAAATATTCACAGTCTAAGTGACATAACTTCTAAGCAAGTACATCAATATACACAAATAAATACAAATGTTATATTGTTTTAAAACCATTTTGTTCCTTCTTGTATTTCATGTTTTGTGGTATTTTACGTCAAATATAAATTGTGTGGTCATGTAAACAGACATCTACAAATGGTCATTCTTCTTAATATGCCTCTACACATAGAATGTCTGTTAAATAAATAATTTGTATTTACAAACATATGTACAAGAATTCAAGAGACTAAAAGGAGTAAAAATAGTCATTAGTTGAGTTCACAGAAGTCGATGTGGTTTAGACAAGACTTTCAAAATATAGATGTTTTCACAGTAAAAGAAAAAAAAAAAGCAGTGATTGAGAAATGGCCTTTATTGTTACCAAAATTTCACAGATCATCTTGTTGCTGTTGGAAACAATACATTTGAAGTAACCGTCTGGCTAGCAGTGAAGATTCACTGACTATCCAAACTGTTGTTGTAACTGATATGTTTGAAGTTGCAAAGACATTTTTCTCAGCGTGTGTTGGTGGGAAAGCCACATCTCTCCCTCTTGTGTTTGACTTGGAGAAAGATGCTTTTCTAATCTATAAAAGTCAAAATCTGTGGGATTTTATAAGAAATCTTTCCTGAAAGTAGGCTTGAGAAAATTAAGATTTTAGTTTCAAATATTTCACATGGTGACGTTAATTTCTAACCAGTAGACACTTTGATTTAAATGGTGCGTGCTATATTGTGCAATTCTTTTGGCAGGTTTGTATTATTATGTTATTGGTTAGGAAAATAAAGCTTGTGCACGTTTTAATATGGTATGTATGTGGGTATGTACAGGGTGCGATGGATAAATTGTCGTCTAAATTACGCAAAAAAAAAAAAAAAAAAAAAAAAAAAATGAAAATAATGCTGACATCTCATTTTAACAGATATATTTACCAAAATTACACAAAAATATTTTGAAATATTAAAGAGTAAATTTATTCAATGAAATCACCATTGGCCTCAACCACGGCCTCCAGATGACTTTGGAATCTCCTGCAACTCTTCTGGACAGTCTCCTTGTTTAAGCTAGTGCCATAACCCTTGCCTACAGTTCATCTTTGGTGTTACAAGGAGTTTTGTTGGTCTCTTACTCAACTGTGCCCCACACATAATAATCAAGGTGGGTTGCACTCTGGAGAGTTAGGTGGCCTGATGTAAGGAGTGATAGAAATTGTCTGACGATCATGACTGGGTTCTCCTGCTTGTGTGGCATGGTCCTGTTGCTAGACATAGGGTCTCCCACCAGCCACCCTCTTGACCCAAGGCAGCACTACCTCCTCAAGGCACTTGATATAGGCCTCCATGTTGAGTCTGAGGCTCTGTGGGAAGATAAATGAAAGCATAACAATGCCATCACTAGCAATCACTCCAAACACCATGATGTTGACTGGATATATCATCCAACTCTTTCCAAATCCTCTGCAATGTCCCCAGATTGACACACAAACACTCTGAAATGTTTGTATTGGAGCTTCCGGCATGAATACCAAGCAATACCAAGCATGCCATTTCCAAATTTCTGGTGGAGTGTATTACGTCATGGTACTCTTTTTCTCACAGAAAAGTACTCAAATGAGCCTACTATAATGTGTGGTTGACAAAATCAAAAACAAAAAAGTGCATGTACAAAATTAAAAATATAAAATAGCAACTATTTAAACATTGCACCCTGTAATTGTGTTGGAAATAGAATTTATGTTCTATAAATCTCTTTGAATAAACTCTGAAGCCAGAGCCTCAAAGGTAGTCTGATGTTGCAATATCCTGACCTGGCATCTCATCTTCAGTCACTTTCCAAACTTGAATTACAAAAATCAACACATTTTATACACATAAAATAATTTTAAAATAGTAGGGGTAGGGTTGTTGAATTGTAGTGAGGTTTTCCCATTTATGATCAGTAAATAAACAATATCACTTAAATGGTACAAATTAATACAGAATTTTAAAAGTTTATAATTAAAATTTCTAAAATGAAAACAATTCTTGTAAAAATTCATTATTCTTTTTTTTTTTTAAGACAATAGTGTCCATAATATATCTTATTCATAAAAGCAATTAAAAGCTTTTCTAATGAAATAATATCTGAGTTTTATTGCAGTTTTTTTTTATTTATGATTCAGACCAGATTTTCTGTAATCAAATGTTCTGTTTGACAAAAAAAAAATTGGATGATTTAAATTCTCCAGGCATTTATAAGAACTAATAAACATTTAAACCCTATAAAAATGAATTTCTTGAAATTTCATAAAATTATATAAGTGGAGGTTAACAGATATAAAAAAAACATTTTACCAAGATTTTCTTAAATTCAAATTTAAATTTTAAAATTTAAAACATTTCTAAAATAATTTTAATTCATTTCTGAATAAGTCTTGAAAGTTTCATTAAAATCAGACAATTATTTTATTTATGCAAGAATTTCCAAATCAATGTGTTTTACCACAAAAAGACGCTCAAATTTCCCACAATAATGACGCAAGAGAAAAACAAAATTGTTAACCAAAATTTCGGTGGTTCTGAAAAGGATTTTAAAAAATTATAATTTAATAATCAAAAAATTCTTTGTAGTTGGGACTTTTCTCTTAATAATAAAAAGTTTTTGATGATAAAACTGTTTTATTAAGTTTTGGGCACTTTTTCATAATGTATGATCATTTTTTACTTAGCAAATGATTGGTAGTACATACTTTTAAACAGTTATATAATCGTAAAACGTGTGATGTTTTTTTACTGAACGCTGAAAACAAGTTAACATTTTTTCATTAATTAACTCCCTTGATTATCGCTCTTCAGAAAATATCAATTTCAAATGTCTTGTTTTATAATTCAGCCAGCAAGGTGAGTCTATAAAGAATTCTATACCTTTACTTAATTTATTTTCTTTGTCCCAACGAAAACAAATCGGACGTAAAAAGACAGAAAGAAGTAAGTTTAGCATTCTCCTAATTCTGTTTCTTACTAATTAAAAAGAAAGAGTTTGCAGAAAGACTTTTTCTTTCTTTTATTTTTTAACACTGGAAGACGAGATGAAATATTTTTTTTTTTACGAAAATAGTTTATGTGTTAAGTAAATGTTTTGAAAATATATTACATTTTCATTTATTTTTTTTTAATTTCAATTTCATTTTGGGAATAATAAACCTTTCTTTTTTTTTAACAATGTTGGTCAATCTCCATACCGAAGGTTTAAAAAAAATGAATTTTTAAAAATGAAAAAGCATTCTTAAAGATTTGATTTTACCTTTAATTGAAAGCTAAAGGATTAAATTTATTATTTCCAGTAAGTAAAATATTCTGGTGTATTTCAGATAGAAATTATATAGATTGGAATGTCAAATATATGCTTGATTTTTTTTTTTTTAAATTTCTTAAAAGCGGCCATCAAATTCTAAGAAATTTGTAAACAAAAATAATTTTCGATTTTAAACTTCTCCCTAAAATAAATTACATATTTTTGACACGTTATATGACTAAAATTAGAAAATTTAAAGTTAAATTAATCTGATTTGAGACAAACATTACTTATTCATAGCATAAAAAAATTGTATCCAAACATTTCTTAACGATGTGTCTGAATTTTTCCATGTCTTTATTCACGTTACTAAAGAGAAGGAAAAATTTTTTTTTAAATAATTAAAAACTTTGGTCTTTTCACTTAATAATAACATCAGTATTGAGAGACGATAAAATTTTGTTCTCGTGAAGTTTGTGGTCTTTTTGTTCATGCTATGCTCTTTTTTTTTTTTTTTTTTTTTTTTTTTTTTAAGCGATCTCATGGAAGTACCTTTACAGGTGACGAAAGACATTTTCATGACGTTTTGATAGCTTACGTGAGGATAATTCCTTCTACGGAAGGAGAGAAGTGAAGTTATTTAGTTAGAACATTCTAAATTTTGATTAAAAAAAACCTTGTTTCTCTTTGTATCACCAGAACTAGTAAATAACATATACAATTTTTAGCACGTTTTTTTTGTATGACACACATTAATTTGGAAAATCTTGCAAAAATAAAAATGATTGTCGGATGTTAATGAAACTTTCAGAAACTATTCACAAATGATCAAAATTATTATAAATGTTTTTTTTTATTAAAGTCATGGCAGAAGTATTTTTTTTTTTTATATTTATAACACCCCCTCAACTAATTTTATGAAAACGCTAGAAATTCGATCGAGTCTAGTTTAGTGATTACAATAGTTAAAAGCACAAGGCTTTGAGGAATGCGAATCATATTTTTTTTCGTTTTTTTAATTGGACCCCCCCCCCCCACCCTACCTGAAAACCAGCTCTGAATTGTAACATACAAAACTCAATAAAACAAAAATATTATTTTATTTCAAATGCTTTTATTTGCTTTTAGTTGTTTTTATGAATATGGACAATATTTTCTGAAAGCAAAATTTTTTCGGCTAATCAGAAGATACACGGTAATTAAGAAATGTAGTTTTGTGTTTATAATCGGGCTGTAATTATAAAGTATGGAAGACCAACCAGAATACAATTAAGTTGCGTTATTTGGGTTAAGCATTGTTCTCCACTGTTAAGGCCTTTTATTTTTGCGAAACACATGTGTAGAAGTTAATTTGATTTTTCAATTTCAACTGAGAAGGGTACCTACAAGTATCAGGATCATCTTATGAAATTTATATGATCTTATTTTTATATTAATCTCAGTTATAACATTTTTCCATAAATGAAATATCAAAATTAATAATAAAATGAATGGAAATACAAATAACAGAGCAAAATGTAATAAATGTACATAAAATTATAGTATTTTATGTACACTTCTGATAAAATCTCATAAGAAAGGTACCTATAAATTAATTAGATATCTTCTTACGAAATATGAAATTTAATCTCACTCTCAGAAAAAAAAAATTAGAGTGCTGAAAGTTTTCCTTAAAATTAACGAGGTAAATAATTTGTTCACTTAAATCTAAATAACTTTACTTCCGTAAAACAAATTATGATCACGTAATCCGTCAATACGTCATTCAACACCTGTCAAGTGATGCGAAAGGTTATGACCTGCTTTGTTTTATTTTCAAATTACATCTTTTCGGCGCAGTTAACCTTGGTTCAAAATATTTTAAATAAACATTATAATTTCTGATTTTCTTAAAATAACTTTTGAAAAAATGATAATTGATTTTTAAAAGAATTTCAAAATGAGATTATCATTTTTTTTATAAAATGAAAAAAAATGGATGCCATGATTGATTCTCTGTCAATTTTGCTGACTCAAAAAAAAAAAGATTTTTTAACAAAAATTTTGAACGTGTGCAGTACGATTAAAAAATGTAAAAAAATACCCAAAAAATACTTTGATCTTTCCTCTTAATAATAACATGAACATTTAGACGATAAAGTTTTGTTTTTGTCAAGTTTGGCATCTTTTTCATGCTATGCTCTTTTTTAGCGATCTCATGGAGGTACTTAATTTAAGTGAACAAATTATTTACCTCATTATTTTTAAGGAAAACTTTCCGCTCTCTAAATTATTTTTTTTGTACTTAGCTTTCACCTTTATGTTTATGATGCTTTATGGAAAATATATTATAAAGAAATTAAAATAAGACTGTTGAGAGTAATATTAAATTTCATAAGAAATTAATTAGATACCTTTCATAAGAAAGGTATCTAATTAATTTCTAGGTACCTTTCTTATTAAATTTTATCAGAAGTGTACATAAAATACAAATTTAAATTTCATAAGATGATACTGTTAATATTTATTTTTTATTTAATACTTTTTTTAGTCTGGGTTTTGCTTCTTAGGTTCTTAATCTTCTTATTTAATAACTTACTAACTTAAACAGAAAATTACTTCAATGAAATATGACACAAACTAAAATAAATACATAAAATAAAAATATTTAGTAAAAAAGTAATTAACAAAAATTAAAACTTAGAAATTTTGATGGGATTTTTTGAAAACACGTTAACGATGTGAAACAGAACTGGATATTGAAGGGAAATTATTGCAGTGCCTCAGATGACAATCAAATCACGTGACCTTTTTAAGGATCATGTCATGTATAGATTCCCCATAGAAATTAGGAACGTTTTTTCACTAAAAATCATTTTAAAAATATTCAGGTACAAACGACTGGTATGAGCTTCACAAATTTTGATTCGTAAATTTACTTTTGACTTAACCATATCACCAAATTGCATGTTTAAAAGCATTGAAGAATTTTAAATGATTTTTGAAGTATTAATATTATAAATAAATTTTTTAAAAAATGAAAAATAATTCTTGTAAAAATACATTATTCATCAAAAAAGTTTTATTTCTTCAGACAATAATGTCCTTATAACTTATTTACAAAAGCAAGCAAAGGCTTTTCTAATTAAATAATGTCATAGTTTGTTTGCATGTTTTTGGGGGTTTTTTTTTACAATTCAGAGCAGATTTTTGATGAAACAGGTAACTGTTTTACAAAAAAAAACAAAAAAACTGGTGATTTACTTTCTCTAAAGAGCCCTGTTTTTAACTAATAAAAAAAAATCCCATTCTTAAAAATTTAATTTCTCGAAATTTAATGAAAATGTGTAAGGGGGTGGTAACGTGTAAAAAAACAAAAAAAAAATTTCCCATGATTTTCTAAGAGTTAGGTGATATTGTTAAGTGAAAACAGTACATACTAATCAAAAATTGCAAAGCTTAAAGAAAATCATTTTTCACAAAGACTTTTAAAACTGTTTTTATATATATTTACACACACACACACACACACACACACACATATATATATATATATATATATATATATATATATATATGTATACATATAAAATATTATATAATGTGGACATTTTGAAAGTATGGTCAACCGTACGCAATTACTAAGTACTTAAAAATTATTTTAAAAAAGGTGCTCATGTCATTTTCTTTAATTTTGTTTTATAGATAAAGTCTCTGTAGAATAACAACCATGATGACATGGCCTGTCATTGCCTTGTCAATTACATTAAACATGATGATGTATGTTAGAAAGACAACTATTGTTTTGTTTTAAAAGCACAATTTTATGTTATTTTAAACTTTAATTTTTTCTTCAAATCAGAGTAATTATACTTTAAATCAGATAATATTCCTCAAATAAAATTCCAAAAATGCAACTATAGTAGAATGTATCCTACGCTATTTTTTATTTTCAGAATATCTAAAAGCTTTCCATCTAGGCATATAGAGGTTGACTAAACATTAAAAAAATGGTACCAAATTTATTTTGATGGCTCAATTAGCAACCAAGTTATGACCATTCAAAATTTGTTCGATTTTTCATCTTGAGCACAAGATGTGAAGATGCAGGCTTCAAACAAGTGAAAACTCATTATAAATGCAATTTCAGTGTCATAAAAGAAAGATAATACTAATGTAATTAAAAATTATTTTGTAAAACCAGCCTAAACATAGGGGGTAAAATCATATTTCATCCTAAAAACAATACAAAAATAACAGGAAGGCAATTTTGACCATTCATATAAGTTTTTAATTCTACAGTTAAGTCACTGAAACTTATGTATCATAATATGAACTTAAATTTTTTTCACAGGAGTACATCAGTAAAACAACACTTATTTCATTATGTAAGTATAGGCAGAAGCAAAATTTAATAGGAGAAAAAAAAGGGTAAAATAATATACCTTTTTGAATTTGCGGTAAAAAAAAAAAAAAAAAGTATCCGTTGGGGGTACAAGACTGAAACTTGACTAATTTTTTGATGAGGAATTCAACAAAACAATTATTTTATCTATAACATTAAAACTTTTTCTCATAAATGTATTCAATTTTTTGAAAAATTTGTAAATTTATACTTGCTCAAAAAGGACTGACAACATCAAAATTTTGAAACTTCTTATACAAAAGGAATCAGTGGTCAATTTTTCAAATAAATACTTATTGTAAAGCCTTAAAAAAAAATTTATATTAAAAAAAAAAATTGAAATGTGTAAAACTGCATTTATCAGAACTGCTGAAAAAGATTTTCTGGGCAGTTTGAACAGCTCTACTGCACTTCTTCTCTTAATGGTGATTTACAGTCTGAATTTCTTTAAAGGCTTCTATAACCAATATTTCTGGAACATTCCAGATTCTACCATTACTTGAAATTGGCATTAAACCTAAGTCCCATCTTAAGACAAAAGTTGTCTTTACCTATGCAATGTCATCCATCAAAGGCCATTTGAAATAAGTTTCTACCTTTAGTTGGAGCTAGAAACTTTATTATTGCACTAATTGGAGATGTAATGTTTTGGCCAATGTAGAAACTGGAATCATAGTATATGGCAACACTATTGTCCTTGTCTCTCATCTGAAGATCACTTGGTATGTGTAACCATAAAAGTTACAGAAGTTGGGCAAACTAAAATAGATTAGACCTCACCAGAAATGCATTTAGATTACTGGGTGTTACTGTCAATCCATTGACCCCCACCCACTGATTTCCATGTTCTTTTCCTCACACAGTGTTTTTAACTCTATCAGCAACCTTTTTGTACATTGAAAGGAATTTGAGGTCTTCTTTGACATGTCTCTTCCACTTGAAAGCAAACAATCTCCCAGGACATTTAGTTGATCATCCACTGATATTCAACAGAAGTACATGTACACTTAAAGACATAGTCTCCAGACAGGGAAAGCATTAAAAAAACAGATATCAGAAAAAGCAGAAATAAAAAGAAATTTTTTTATAAAAAAATGTCTTAAATTAGATATGTTTAAGCTTTCACTTTATAAAGAAAAAATACATTACAACAATCAAATTTATGTAAAAATAAATGAACTGAAAATTTTAAAGTTAGGTTCTTTTGTTGAATGGCAACATTTGCTCTTGAATTGTTGTTGCATTTAGGTGTAATAATTTACTTAAAAATATGCTTAACAGTAAAAATTACCATAAAATAAAAACCTACTTTAAAAATTAACAAGTAATATTTACTAATTACCAAAATTGAATTATTTTGTAAAAAAATAAAATTGGGTAGAAAAGTAAAAAAAAAATATCTTTCAAGAAATATACTCCATTTTAAAAATAAAAAATATTATTATAAGTTAATTAACTATAAGTAATTTTTTTGTGGACCCACAAACAGTTCAACTGATAAATATATCTTTTTATTTTATATAAAATGTATCGAGTCTAATTACAAATAATTTAAATATTTAATTTAATTTAATCTGTGAAATTAGGAACTAATCCCAAAAATTAGTTAATAATTAGTAAATATAAGTAAACATTTAAAATTACAATATTTTTCATACACAAATGCAAGATTTATAAAAAGTAACTTATAAATATATACATACACGCATTTTAAAATTACAGTACTTTATTTCATATTTTTATGTACACAAATTTTCCTTTTTTTCCCCCCATTGACAACTACAAGACATATATGTACATTTACAAATTACATTACAATATTTTATTTTGAGTACACAAAGTTTCTTTTTTTTTCCATGGACAAATACGAGTGTGTAAAATTTAATCAAAATATGTATTTCAAGTTTATTTTTTATTGCCTATTTAGTTACAAAATAAGTGGTTGACTTTATACAACTTTACAATAAACATAATAACAGAAAAAGTTTGAAAACTCACCTGGAAACTGTGAAATGTGCATCAATCAGGCAAGTCAGATTTAAAAGCTTTGGGCATGTCTGTCATCATGGCTGGTGAATTCAAATGTAAAAAACACCTCCTTTTATATTTGTTCATGCTTCGAGTTCAATGGACAAGGTGATTTGAAATCAGCTGATTATTAAAGATGAAACATTGCTCTCTAAGAAGGTGTAAATTTCGTTTTTTTTTTTTTAAGTGAATTTCTCTGGTATTTTATCCATTGAAATTTTCTACTTAGAAATTTTTGGTGAAAAATAACCTCAAATTTTATTTTACACCCAGCAAATTGACAATTTTCTTTAAGATGGAACAATTTTGATATGCATAGGTACACACAACTCTGAGTGCAACAAATTTCAAAATGTAAGCATAAAATGTGCTGATTTTAAAATGCAGAAAAAGAAGCACCTGTCACTGAAACCTGACCTCATTTAAAGAGGCCTGGAATAAAAACTAATTATCACACAAGAAATGATTATATCTTTATAAAGAGAAAAAGTTTTCTTTACATACTAATTTTATCAAAGTAACATTAAAAATACTCAAGATATTGCGAGTTGAACTTGAAGAAAATTTCAATATTTTGAACCATTTTTGTTGTATAAACTAATACCTAATAGTAGCATATTGTAGTGATAGAGACCTGATTTTTAAACATTTTCAATATTTTAGATGCTTTGTAAAATAAATAATTTTGTGTAAAGTTTTTTAATCAGAGGAGAAAATGTTAGATTGAATATTTTTGTCTGTGGTAACAGTTTGGTCATTCAGTTAGGATTTTTCATTCAATCAGCTGCAAATACACTTGAGAATAGTATGAATACGCCTCAACTCTTCTCCCCCTAGGAATGGGTTAAATAACAATAGACTGAGCTCTCTAGTTGTGGTTGGCAGCCAGTCTAGAAGAAAGACAATACTGAATAACAAACCAGTAGAGCTTCATTAAGCAATTATTAGGTGTCAACTGAAGTACTTAACCAAAAAAGACAACTGATTGAATGAGTGTTCTGCAAGGATCCTGTAATGGATTATGCAACAGTTGCAATTATTTTTATCTTTTCAATTTCTCTATTGTATGTTCAATTAAATGATTGTTGAAAAGAAAGACCCAAAGAAATTAGAAGTAACAAAAAACTACTCTCTTGTGGGTTAGGGGTTGAAAACATGTTTACTAAGCTAATGTTAGAATGCAAATAATTTTATGTTTTTATCCATAATACGATGTTATTTTGTTCCTAGTGAATAATATTTAAGCAAAATAAAAATTCCTATATTTAAATTATATTCCATTTATCTCTACAGTTTCCAGTTTCATTTAATAATACATCTTCTTTGTTCACAGATATCAATTATCATGAAGATTGACAGCTTTCAAGTTTGAAGTGATACATATAAACTCATACCAAAGAGGAGAAAACATAATCTTGTAAATGTTTGGATCTGTGTTTTTATGTAATTCATGTTTAGTCATAATTACAAAAAGGAAACAAACATATTTTGTGCCAGAGTTGTACACAAGCATTTTTACTAAATGCCCTTTTCCAAGTTCCATGTAAAGACGCACTGGAGACTAGCACATCTCATTTCAAATAGGTAGGTCAGCTTTTTCAATGAGTCTAAATTTGAAATGCAACATGGAAACACATGCTGCAGAGAAACCATTTCCTTGTCAAGTATGTGGATCAGCATTTACAGACAGTTCCACATTAAAGAAGCATATACGGATACATACTGGAGAGAAACCATATTCTTGTGATGTGTGTGGATCAGCATTTTCACAGACCTCTCATTTAAAAAATCATATACGGATACACACTGGAGAGAAAACATATCCCTGTGATGTCTGTGGATCAGTATTCGCACAGAATTCATATTTAAAAGTACATATGCGAACACACACAGGAGAGAAACCTTATTCCTGTTCTGTTTGTGGATCAACATTTTCACAGAATTCACATTTAAAAAACCACATAAAAATACATACAGGAGAGAAACCATTTTCTTGTCAAGAATGTGGATCAGCATTTTCAATCAGTTCTTCTTTAAAAAATCACATGAGAATACACACTGGAGAGAAACCATATGCTTGTGATGTGTGTGGATCAGCATTTTTATGGAATTCACATTTGAAAGTGCACTTGCGGACACACACTGGAGAGAAACCTTATTCTTGCACTGTGTGTACCTCTGTTTTTTCACGGAATTCTGATTTAAAAGACCATATGCAAATACATACTGGATTAAAACCATTTCCTTGTCAAATGTGTGGATCAGCATTTTCACGGAATTCACATTTAAAAAAACACATGCGAATACACACTGGGGAGAAACCATTTTCCTGTCAAGTATGTGGATCGGCATTTACAGAATGTTCTAGTTTAAAAAAACATATGCGAATACATACAGGAGAGAAACCATTTTCTTGTGAAGTGTGTGGATCAGCATTTTCACAGTCTTCAAATTTGAAAGTGCACATGCGAATTCACACTGGTGACAACCCTTAGTCAATTACAGTGTATACCATTTCACATGGTTCTATACTGAAGAAACACATGCTAGTACAGGAATCCTTTGATTAGTGTGGATAATGTGTACATCTTTAACTATAAAAAAGACAATTTTCAATTACTATGGTTAAACTAAATAATATTTTACCACAATAATCAAGTATTATGTATGCACTAATAAAATTTTGGTATATAAAAATTTTGGCACACTAATTGAAAATGCATTAATTGAGCTATTCCTGTCATGCAGTACAATTATGAGTAGGTATCCCAAACTATTTTTTATTTTCAATATATCTAACACCTTTTCATGTAGGCATATAGAACTTGACAGAACATAAAAAATGCTACCAAATATATCTTGCTAGCTCAATTAGCAACCAAATTATTATCATACAAAATTTGTCAGATTTTTTTGTCTTGAGTGCAATTAGGCCAAAAGCCCATTTTAACAGTGTATATGTTAATATGCAGGCTTCAAACAAGTGAAAAAACATAAATGTAATGTCATCAAAGAAAGATAATAGTAATGTAATTCATAACTATTAGATAAAACCAGCCTAAACAGGGGTGGGAATCACATTCTGTTCTAAAAACTACAAAAATAGCATATGAAGGCAATTTTGACCATATAAATTTCAATTCTACCCTCAAGTCATTGAAATTTCTTCATATGTTTCATAGTATCTTAGAGATCAAGCTCAATTTTTTTTTTTTTTCATAGGAGTTCATCAGTAAAACAACTCTTATTCCACCATGTAAGTACAGGCAGAAGCAAAATTTGATAGTATGGCCAAAAAAGGGTAAAAAATATACCTATTTGAATCTGCTGTTAAAAAAAAAGAAAAAGTGTCTGTTGGGGTACAAAACTGAAACTTTGAAACTTGACTAATCTTTTGATAAGGAATTCAGCAAAACAATTATTTTGTCTATAATAAAACTTTTTCTCATGAATGTATTTGATTTTTTTTTGAAAATTTTGTAAATTTATGCAAATTTATACTTGCTCAAAAGAAACTGACATGAAAATTTTGAAACTTATACAAAAGGAATCGGTGGTCAATTTTTCAAATAAATACGTATTGTAAAGCCTTAAATCTCAAATTTTAAATTTTAATATGTTTAGTTGATCATCCATTGAATAGAAAATAGAGTAAAACTACATTTATTGGAACTGATGAAATAGACTTACTGAGCACTTTGAACAGCCCTATTGCACTTCCTCTCCTAATAATGATTTGCAGTCTGAATTTCTTTATAGGCTTCTATAACCAATATTTCGGAACATTCTAGATTTTACCATCACTTGAAACTGGCATTAAACCTAAGTCCCATCTTAAGACAAAAGTTGATATGACCTGTGCAATGTCATCCACAAAGGCCATCAGAAAAAATTGTTTCTACTCTTAGTTGGAGCTAGAAACTTGATTATTGCACAGGTTGGAGATGTAATGTTAATGACTTGACCCATGTAGAAACTGGAATCAGTATATGGCAACCTATTTTCAAAAGGATGAAAAGAAGCATCTGTCACTTAAACATAGCCTCATTTAAAGAGAGCTGGAATAAAAACTAATTATCACAAAAGAGAATTGTATCTTTTATAAAGAGAAAATATTAAATTTTCTTTACATTCTAATTTTATCAAAATATCTTTAAAAATACTCAAGATATAACTCATTGAACCTGAAGGAAATTTTATTCTTTTGACCCATTTTTACACCATAAACTAGACTGGTTTGGGATACCTACTGCGAGAATACACATTGAAAAGAAACCATATGCTTTTTGTAGATCAGCATTTTCAGGGAATACCAATTTGAAAAGATGATACACCCAGGTGAAATAATTTTTTCTTTGTGTGCAGATCAACATTTATAAAACAGATTTACATTTAAAAGTACAAGTGGGAATGCTGGAAAAGCCTTTTCGTGAATACTCTGTGGAATACCATTTTTTTTTTTATAGTTAAACATTGAAAACCTGTATTATGAGCAAGACCTAATCCTGTGTATTGAATGAAATGTCCAGTTCAAAATCTCCTGGAGTTTACCAAATGCAATAGACACCTGCAGAAGATGAGAAAGTACAATGGCCAAAATTTTTGATGATGTCAACAAAGATGAAGACTATATTATTTACTTATAAATCAGTGTTTAATAATGATAATTCCTAGAATTTACATTATGCATTCCATTTCATCAAACAGTAATGCATGGGTGATAACTGGCCAATTCATGAATATTTTAATGAATTTATAGAAAATGACACTCATCTAGGCAAATCCTTAATATACTCACACTTGCTATCCAGATGGGATACCTGTCCTGGGTATGATGAAGTACATCTGGCAGCAAGGCCTCTGATCAGGAGGTTTTGAGTAGCGTGGAAGCACCTCTGAGTTACTATTGTTCCCCACTCTGACTCGGGTTGGTAACACCTGTTTAGGTCCCTGCTATGGGCAAATATTTAACGCCCAAAGTAAAATCAAAACACTATGAAAGTATAAAAAACACGTCATAGTAAAAATAACTGCAATACATTTTCATAGTAAAAAAAAAATTGCAGCAATACACTTCTGTGAGTGTCAAACAAATATTAGCAGAAATACATTTTTTTAACAAACAAATTACTAATACTCCCAAGAATATTAAATTTTGGCATTACATGACCGATAAAGAGTTGATATGCCTCTAAACAAACATACTCATATTCAGATAGGAGACAATCTAATGTCTCGGGGAAATTGCCACTGCTGGAGACCTACAATAATGACTTTAAATAAATCAATGTTTAATAATAATAAATCCTAATTTTTTAAAAAATTAGACAGATTGTAAGTTTGCATCATTGTATACCATTTCATCCAACAGTAATGTTTGATATTCACTGTCCAATTCATGAATATTTTAAGGAACAAAAAATAACCTTTTGAGTGTTTCATTCATTTGCAATTTTTATTCCTTCTCTCACGTGTCATTGAATATGACTTGTCATGATTTAAAATACAGGAATTCTCAACTTGAGTAAAGATGAGAATAAAGATGATATAAAAAGTAAACTATCTGAATGAAATAATGTAGTTTGTAAAAATAATTCAACACTTTATAAAGAAAATGATTTCAATATCTGACTAGTACAAAAGTAACTGAAGATTAAATAAACGAAAAAGTTAAAATCACTGAATAAGAAAATGTGCTGTAACTTGTTACCTACAAGGAATTTTGAAAGTTATTTTAGCCATTCAAACATATGTCACTGGGCTTTAGCATAATACCTTCTACTCAGCAGTAATAACTCAAGAAATCAGTTCTATCACATGTAAGCATTACTCCCACCCACTTAAATGTGTGCAATCATCACTTGACGCAGTTAAACACTTGCAAGCAAAATAAATGGTGAAATCTATTCAAAGAATGCAATTTTAAACAACAAGCAGAAAAAGTATTATAGCTCTTTTGTATCCATAAATACATTTTATAAACTTTACTGTGTATCACCAATATTAATTTTACCGTGCATAACTTAAGGGTGTATCAAAAAATACTTTTACAAATTTTAGGGGTGGGTTCCTCACACCAAACCAATGACAAAAGTCCATATAAACATATGTCCACAAATCTCTTGTTTTTGAGTTAAGTTCAAAAAAGTTTACAGTAGACGGCACCGAGTTGCCATTAGACTAGTCTACATTTGTTATTCATGTACATTTGTGGCTCATCTGTCTACAACATTTAATGTGTGTAGTAGTGAGTTAACTGAGAAGTGTTCCATTTAATAATGACGTTTAATAATAATATTCAAATCATAAGCAGGCAGATATGATTTTTTACATATGGTAATGCACATGAGGTTGCATAGCTGCATTTCATCTCAAAATGCAGAGTCATCCAACCTTTGCTGCTGTTTATTGTTGTGTCGCTGAGATAAGATCTATGGCACCACAGACTATGGGTTAGGGTTAAAACTGAGATCCATGCTTACACCTGACCACAAATAACACATTTTACAGAGTGCTGGAGATGATCTGAGTTTCAGCTCGCATTCAAGTGGCCCTAGCATATCATACATCTCATAGTGCCATATGGAGGGTGCTTTAAGAGCAGATCCTATATCCATATTATTTGCAACCTGTGCTGGGTCTTTCTCCCTCTGATCACTCACCATGAGAGAACTTTTGCTGAATGTTCATTGCACAAACTGCAGATCCGTTGTTTGTCTCTTCAGTCTTGTTTACGGATGAGGCGACATTTGGAAGAGATGGAATAACAAATTTACACAACTGCCATTTGTGGCCAGATCAGATTCCCCGCGGTACAATACAGGCAAAACCCCAGCATCAGTTTATGATTAATTTATGGGCTGGAATTGTATGTGGAAGTATTTAAAAGTCAATGATCTGATGGGTACATGCATGTGTAGAAGACATATTGAACATTTGTTATGAGTTGCTATTGTTGAGGTACAACAATGGCTTTCTGGACATATGTTTGCCAATTAGGAATTATGAGTACTTTAAAAATTTGGGGGTAACACCCAATGTGACTAATGGAGGGTTAACAGATGTATTTTATATTTATCTTGCATGTGGATTTTTTTAACATTTTTTTTTTTATGATGTTCACTCTGTACAAGGCCTAAGAGCCACTCAAGGTAAAGGGTTACTGAGTAAGAGGTACAGTTTATCGGGGTATGTGGGGAAGATAATGATTGATCCTAGACTTGAACAGGGTAAGAGTGTAGTGATCAAGGAAGCATCCTCTTCGTTGTCAGTTCCACAAAGCAGCAGTTTGTGGAAAGAAGCTGCTTGAGTCGAACTTCCAGTAAAATATGAAGTGACTGACGATGGTTCACTACATATTGCGTGGCACGGTGAGTCTTGGCCATGAAGGTTAGAACTGATGAATCTAAGGAATGTAGTCTGAACACTTTCCATGAAAATAGCAGCAAGAGGTTTGCGACATTTAATCTAAGGAAAAGAGGTTGTAGAGTGGAAAATAGTTTGTCACCCACAAGGATGCAAAGATGTTTTTAGACTCTGTCAAGCCTGGAAAGCTACTCCATTTTCAGTAAAGATACAGGAGTCAGGGACTTATTGGAGCAGTACAGGAAACCAGCAATTCTTCTCTCAGCCTTAGTGATGGTTCATATGTATGAGTTCCACTTGATCTGGGTTGAGTTTAAGTCCCAAGAGGCACTGGGGCTCCCTGAGAGAACAACTGTTCATTGCAATAAGTTAAAATTCAGGGTTCACTTGGTTATGATGGAATGTCATTAGTTTATTTAGGGTCTGCTTGGGAATGAGAATACACACTGGAGAGAAACCATATGCTTGTGATGTGTGTGGATCAGCATTTTTATGGAATTCACATTTGAAAGTGCACTTGCGGACACACACTGGAGAGAAACCTTATTCTTGCACTGTGTGTACCTCTGTTTTTTCACGGAATTCTGATTTAAAAGACCATATGCAAATACATACTGGATTAAAACCATTTCCTTGTCAAATGTGTGGATCAGCATTTTCACGGAATTCACATTTAAAAAAACACATGCGAATACACACTGGGGAGAAACCATTTTCCTGTCAAGTATGTGGATCGGCATTTACAGAATGTTCTAGTTTAAAAAAACATATGCGAATACATACAGGAGAGAAACCATTTTCTTGTGAAGTGTGTGGATCAGCATTTTCACAGTCTTCAAATTTGAAAGTGCACATGCGAATTCACACTGGTGACAACCCTTAGTCAATTACAGTGTATACCATTTCACATGGTTCTATACTGAAGAAACACATGCTAGTACAGGAATCCTTTGATTAGTGTGGATAATGTGTACATCTTTAACTATAAAAAAGACAATTTTCAATTACTATGGTTAAACTAAATAATATTTTACCACAATAATCAAGTATTATGTATGCACTAATAAAATTTTGGTATATAAAAATTTTGGCACACTAATTGAAAATGCATTAATTGAGCTATTCCTGTCATGCAGTACAATTATGAGTAGGTATCCCAAACTATTTTTTATTTTCAATATATCTAACACCTTTTCATGTAGGCATATAGAACTTGACAGAACATAAAAAATGCTACCAAATATATCTTGCTAGCTCAATTAGCAACCAAATTATTATCATACAAAATTTGTCAGATTTTTTTGTCTTGAGTGCAATTAGGCCAAAAGCCCATTTTAACAGTGTATATGTTAATATGCAGGCTTCAAACAAGTGAAAAAACATAAATGTAATGTCATCAAAGAAAGATAATAGTAATGTAATTCATAACTATTAGATAAAACCAGCCTAAACAGGGGTGGGAATCACATTCTGTTCTAAAAACTACAAAAATAGCATATGAAGGCAATTTTGACCATATAAATTTCAATTCTACCCTCAAGTCATTGAAATTTCTTCATATGTTTCATAGTATCTTAGAGATCAAGCTCAATTTTTTTTTTTTTTCATAGGAGTTCATCAGTAAAACAACTCTTATTCCACCATGTAAGTACAGGCAGAAGCAAAATTTGATAGTATGGCCAAAAAAGGGTAAAAAATATACCTATTTGAATCTGCTGTTAAAAAAAAAGAAAAAGTGTCTGTTGGGGTACAAAACTGAAACTTTGAAACTTGACTAATCTTTTGATAAGGAATTCAGCAAAACAATTATTTTGTCTATAATAAAACTTTTTCTCATGAATGTATTTGATTTTTTTTTGAAAATTTTGTAAATTTATGCAAATTTATACTTGCTCAAAAGAAACTGACATGAAAATTTTGAAACTTATACAAAAGGAATCGGTGGTCAATTTTTCAAATAAATACGTATTGTAAAGCCTTAAATCTCAAATTTTAAATTTTAATATGTTTAGTTGATCATCCATTGAATAGAAAATAGAGTAAAACTACATTTATTGGAACTGATGAAATAGACTTACTGAGCACTTTGAACAGCCCTATTGCACTTCCTCTCCTAATAATGATTTGCAGTCTGAATTTCTTTATAGGCTTCTATAACCAATATTTCGGAACATTCTAGATTTTACCATCACTTGAAACTGGCATTAAACCTAAGTCCCATCTTAAGACAAAAGTTGATATGACCTGTGCAATGTCATCCACAAAGGCCATCAGAAAAAATTGTTTCTACTCTTAGTTGGAGCTAGAAACTTGATTATTGCACAGGTTGGAGATGTAATGTTAATGACTTGACCCATGTAGAAACTGGAATCAGTATATGGCAACCTATTTTCAAAAGGATGAAAAGAAGCATCTGTCACTTAAACATAGCCTCATTTAAAGAGAGCTGGAATAAAAACTAATTATCACAAAAGAGAATTGTATCTTTTATAAAGAGAAAATATTAAATTTTCTTTACATTCTAATTTTATCAAAATATCTTTAAAAATACTCAAGATATAACTCATTGAACCTGAAGGAAATTTTATTCTTTTGACCCATTTTTACACCATAAACTAGACTGGTTTGGGATACCTACTGCGAGAATACACATTGAAAAGAAACCATATGCTTTTTGTAGATCAGCATTTTCAGGGAATACCAATTTGAAAAGATGATACACCCAGGTGAAATAATTTTTTCTTTGTGTGCAGATCAACATTTATAAAACAGATTTACATTTAAAAGTACAAGTGGGAATGCTGGAAAAGCCTTTTCGTGAATACTCTGTGGAATACCATTTTTTTTTTTATAGTTAAACATTGAAAACCTGTATTATGAGCAAGACCTAATCCTGTGTATTGAATGAAATGTCCAGTTCAAAATCTCCTGGAGTTTACCAAATGCAATAGACACCTGCAGAAGATGAGAAAGTACAATGGCCAAAATTTTTGATGATGTCAACAAAGATGAAGACTATATTATTTACTTATAAATCAGTGTTTAATAATGATAATTCCTAGAATTTACATTATGCATTCCATTTCATCAAACAGTAATGCATGGGTGATAACTGGCCAATTCATGAATATTTTAATGAATTTATAGAAAATGACACTCATCTAGGCAAATCCTTAATATACTCACACTTGCTATCCAGATGGGATACCTGTCCTGGGTATGATGAAGTACATCTGGCAGCAAGGCCTCTGATCAGGAGGTTTTGAGTAGCGTGGAAGCACCTCTGAGTTACTATTGTTCCCCACTCTGACTCGGGTTGGTAACACCTGTTTAGGTCCCTGCTATGGGCAAATATTTAACGCCCAAAGTAAAATCAAAACACTATGAAAGTATAAAAAACACGTCATAGTAAAAATAACTGCAATACATTTTCATAGTAAAAAAAAAATTGCAGCAATACACTTCTGTGAGTGTCAAACAAATATTAGCAGAAATACATTTTTTTAACAAACAAATTACTAATACTCCCAAGAATATTAAATTTTGGCATTACATGACCGATAAAGAGTTGATATGCCTCTAAACAAACATACTCATATTCAGATAGGAGACAATCTAATGTCTCGGGGAAATTGCCACTGCTGGAGACCTACAATAATGACTTTAAATAAATCAATGTTTAATAATAATAAATCCTAATTTTTTAAAAAATTAGACAGATTGTAAGTTTGCATCATTGTATACCATTTCATCCAACAGTAATGTTTGATATTCACTGTCCAATTCATGAATATTTTAAGGAACAAAAAATAACCTTTTGAGTGTTTCATTCATTTGCAATTTTTATTCCTTCTCTCACGTGTCATTGAATATGACTTGTCATGATTTAAAATACAGGAATTCTCAACTTGAGTAAAGATGAGAATAAAGATGATATAAAAAGTAAACTATCTGAATGAAATAATGTAGTTTGTAAAAATAATTCAACACTTTATAAAGAAAATGATTTCAATATCTGACTAGTACAAAAGTAACTGAAGATTAAATAAACGAAAAAGTTAAAATCACTGAATAAGAAAATGTGCTGTAACTTGTTACCTACAAGGAATTTTGAAAGTTATTTTAGCCATTCAAACATATGTCACTGGGCTTTAGCATAATACCTTCTACTCAGCAGTAATAACTCAAGAAATCAGTTCTATCACATGTAAGCATTACTCCCACCCACTTAAATGTGTGCAATCATCACTTGACGCAGTTAAACACTTGCAAGCAAAATAAATGGTGAAATCTATTCAAAGAATGCAATTTTAAACAACAAGCAGAAAAAGTATTATAGCTCTTTTGTATCCATAAATACATTTTATAAACTTTACTGTGTATCACCAATATTAATTTTACCGTGCATAACTTAAGGGTGTATCAAAAAATACTTTTACAAATTTTAGGGGTGGGTTCCTCACACCAAACCAATGACAAAAGTCCATATAAACATATGTCCACAAATCTCTTGTTTTTGAGTTAAGTTCAAAAAAGTTTACAGTAGACGGCACCGAGTTGCCATTAGACTAGTCTACATTTGTTATTCATGTACATTTGTGGCTCATCTGTCTACAACATTTAATGTGTGTAGTAGTGAGTTAACTGAGAAGTGTTCCATTTAATAATGACGTTTAATAATAATATTCAAATCATAAGCAGGCAGATATGATTTTTTACATATGGTAATGCACATGAGGTTGCATAGCTGCATTTCATCTCAAAATGCAGAGTCATCCAACCTTTGCTGCTGTTTATTGTTGTGTCGCTGAGATAAGATCTATGGCACCACAGACTATGGGTTAGGGTTAAAACTGAGATCCATGCTTACACCTGACCACAAATAACACATTTTACAGAGTGCTGGAGATGATCTGAGTTTCAGCTCGCATTCAAGTGGCCCTAGCATATCATACATCTCATAGTGCCATATGGAGGGTGCTTTAAGAGCAGATCCTATATCCATATTATTTGCAACCTGTGCTGGGTCTTTCTCCCTCTGATCACTCACCATGAGAGAACTTTTGCTGAATGTTCATTGCACAAACTGCAGATCCGTTGTTTGTCTCTTCAGTCTTGTTTACGGATGAGGCGACATTTGGAAGAGATGGAATAACAAATTTACACAACTGCCATTTGTGGCCAGATCAGATTCCCCGCGGTACAATACAGGCAAAACCCCAGCATCAGTTTATGATTAATTTATGGGCTGGAATTGTATGTGGAAGTATTTAAAAGTCAATGATCTGATGGGTACATGCATGTGTAGAAGACATATTGAACATTTGTTATGAGTTGCTATTGTTGAGGTACAACAATGGCTTTCTGGACATATGTTTGCCAATTAGGAATTATGAGTACTTTAAAAATTTGGGGGTAACACCCAATGTGACTAATGGAGGGTTAACAGATGTATTTTATATTTATCTTGCATGTGGATTTTTTTAACATTTTTTTTTTTATGATGTTCACTCTGTACAAGGCCTAAGAGCCACTCAAGGTAAAGGGTTACTGAGTAAGAGGTACAGTTTATCGGGGTATGTGGGGAAGATAATGATTGATCCTAGACTTGAACAGGGTAAGAGTGTAGTGATCAAGGAAGCATCCTCTTCGTTGTCAGTTCCACAAAGCAGCAGTTTGTGGAAAGAAGCTGCTTGAGTCGAACTTCCAGTAAAATATGAAGTGACTGACGATGGTTCACTACATATTGCGTGGCACGGTGAGTCTTGGCCATGAAGGTTAGAACTGATGAATCTAAGGAATGTAGTCTGAACACTTTCCATGAAAATAGCAGCAAGAGGTTTGCGACATTTAATCTAAGGAAAAGAGGTTGTAGAGTGGAAAATAGTTTGTCACCCACAAGGATGCAAAGATGTTTTTAGACTCTGTCAAGCCTGGAAAGCTACTCCATTTTCAGTAAAGATACAGGAGTCAGGGACTTATTGGAGCAGTACAGGAAACCAGCAATTCTTCTCTCAGCCTTAGTGATGGTTCATATGTATGAGTTCCACTTGATCTGGGTTGAGTTTAAGTCCCAAGAGGCACTGGGGCTCCCTGAGAGAACAACTGTTCATTGCAATAAGTTAAAATTCAGGGTTCACTTGGTTATGATGGAATGTCATTAGTTTATTTAGGGTCTGCTTGGGAATGAGAATACACACTGGAGAGAAACCATATGCTTGTGATGTGTGTGGATCAGCATTTTTATGGAATTCACATTTGAAAGTGCACTTGCGGACACACACTGGAGAGAAACCTTATTCTTGCACTGTGTGTACCTCTGTTTTTTCACGGAATTCTGATTTAAAAGACCATATGCAAATACATACTGGATTAAAACCATTTCCTTGTCAAATGTGTGGATCAGCATTTTCACGGAATTCACATTTAAAAAAACACATGCGAATACACACTGGGGAGAAACCATTTTCCTGTCAAGTATGTGGATCGGCATTTACAGAATGTTCTAGTTTAAAAAAACATATGCGAATACATACAGGAGAGAAACCATTTTCTTGTGAAGTGTGTGGATCAGCATTTTCACAGTCTTCAAATTTGAAAGTGCACATGCGAATTCACACTGGTGACAACCCTTAGTCAATTACAGTGTATACCATTTCACATGGTTCTATACTGAAGAAACACATGCTAGTACAGGAATCCTTTGATTAGTGTGGATAATGTGTACATCTTTAACTATAAAAAAGACAATTTTCAATTACTATGGTTAAACTAAATAATATTTTACCACAATAATCAAGTATTATGTATGCACTAATAAAATTTTGGTATATAAAAATTTTGGCACACTAATTGAAAATGCATTAATTGAGCTATTCCTGTCATGCAGTACAATTATGAGTAGGTATCCCAAACTATTTTTTATTTTCAATATATCTAACACCTTTTCATGTAGGCATATAGAACTTGACAGAACATAAAAAATGCTACCAAATATATCTTGCTAGCTCAATTAGCAACCAAATTATTATCATACAAAATTTGTCAGATTTTTTTGTCTTGAGTGCAATTAGGCCAAAAGCCCATTTTAACAGTGTATATGTTAATATGCAGGCTTCAAACAAGTGAAAAAACATAAATGTAATGTCATCAAAGAAAGATAATAGTAATGTAATTCATAACTATTAGATAAAACCAGCCTAAACAGGGGTGGGAATCACATTCTGTTCTAAAAACTACAAAAATAGCATATGAAGGCAATTTTGACCATATAAATTTCAATTCTACCCTCAAGTCATTGAAATTTCTTCATATGTTTCATAGTATCTTAGAGATCAAGCTCAATTTTTTTTTTTTTTCATAGGAGTTCATCAGTAAAACAACTCTTATTCCACCATGTAAGTACAGGCAGAAGCAAAATTTGATAGTATGGCCAAAAAAGGGTAAAAAATATACCTATTTGAATCTGCTGTTAAAAAAAAAGAAAAAGTGTCTGTTGGGGTACAAAACTGAAACTTTGAAACTTGACTAATCTTTTGATAAGGAATTCAGCAAAACAATTATTTTGTCTATAATAAAACTTTTTCTCATGAATGTATTTGATTTTTTTTTGAAAATTTTGTAAATTTATGCAAATTTATACTTGCTCAAAAGAAACTGACATGAAAATTTTGAAACTTATACAAAAGGAATCGGTGGTCAATTTTTCAAATAAATACGTATTGTAAAGCCTTAAATCTCAAATTTTAAATTTTAATATGTTTAGTTGATCATCCATTGAATAGAAAATAGAGTAAAACTACATTTATTGGAACTGATGAAATAGACTTACTGAGCACTTTGAACAGCCCTATTGCACTTCCTCTCCTAATAATGATTTGCAGTCTGAATTTCTTTATAGGCTTCTATAACCAATATTTCGGAACATTCTAGATTTTACCATCACTTGAAACTGGCATTAAACCTAAGTCCCATCTTAAGACAAAAGTTGATATGACCTGTGCAATGTCATCCACAAAGGCCATCAGAAAAAATTGTTTCTACTCTTAGTTGGAGCTAGAAACTTGATTATTGCACAGGTTGGAGATGTAATGTTAATGACTTGACCCATGTAGAAACTGGAATCAGTATATGGCAACCTATTTTCAAAAGGATGAAAAGAAGCATCTGTCACTTAAACATAGCCTCATTTAAAGAGAGCTGGAATAAAAACTAATTATCACAAAAGAGAATTGTATCTTTTATAAAGAGAAAATATTAAATTTTCTTTACATTCTAATTTTATCAAAATATCTTTAAAAATACTCAAGATATAACTCATTGAACCTGAAGGAAATTTTATTCTTTTGACCCATTTTTACACCATAAACTAGACTGGTTTGGGATACCTACTGCGAGAATACACATTGAAAAGAAACCATATGCTTTTTGTAGATCAGCATTTTCAGGGAATACCAATTTGAAAAGATGATACACCCAGGTGAAATAATTTTTTCTTTGTGTGCAGATCAACATTTATAAAACAGATTTACATTTAAAAGTACAAGTGGGAATGCTGGAAAAGCCTTTTCGTGAATACTCTGTGGAATACCATTTTTTTTTTTATAGTTAAACATTGAAAACCTGTATTATGAGCAAGACCTAATCCTGTGTATTGAATGAAATGTCCAGTTCAAAATCTCCTGGAGTTTACCAAATGCAATAGACACCTGCAGAAGATGAGAAAGTACAATGGCCAAAATTTTTGATGATGTCAACAAAGATGAAGACTATATTATTTACTTATAAATCAGTGTTTAATAATGATAATTCCTAGAATTTACATTATGCATTCCATTTCATCAAACAGTAATGCATGGGTGATAACTGGCCAATTCATGAATATTTTAATGAATTTATAGAAAATGACACTCATCTAGGCAAATCCTTAATATACTCACACTTGCTATCCAGATGGGATACCTGTCCTGGGTATGATGAAGTACATCTGGCAGCAAGGCCTCTGATCAGGAGGTTTTGAGTAGCGTGGAAGCACCTCTGAGTTACTATTGTTCCCCACTCTGACTCGGGTTGGTAACACCTGTTTAGGTCCCTGCTATGGGCAAATATTTAACGCCCAAAGTAAAATCAAAACACTATGAAAGTATAAAAAACACGTCATAGTAAAAATAACTGCAATACATTTTCATAGTAAAAAAAAAATTGCAGCAATACACTTCTGTGAGTGTCAAACAAATATTAGCAGAAATACATTTTTTTAACAAACAAATTACTAATACTCCCAAGAATATTAAATTTTGGCATTACATGACCGATAAAGAGTTGATATGCCTCTAAACAAACATACTCATATTCAGATAGGAGACAATCTAATGTCTCGGGGAAATTGCCACTGCTGGAGACCTACAATAATGACTTTAAATAAATCAATGTTTAATAATAATAAATCCTAATTTTTTAAAAAATTAGACAGATTGTAAGTTTGCATCATTGTATACCATTTCATCCAACAGTAATGTTTGATATTCACTGTCCAATTCATGAATATTTTAAGGAACAAAAAATAACCTTTTGAGTGTTTCATTCATTTGCAATTTTTATTCCTTCTCTCACGTGTCATTGAATATGACTTGTCATGATTTAAAATACAGGAATTCTCAACTTGAGTAAAGATGAGAATAAAGATGATATAAAAAGTAAACTATCTGAATGAAATAATGTAGTTTGTAAAAATAATTCAACACTTTATAAAGAAAATGATTTCAATATCTGACTAGTACAAAAGTAACTGAAGATTAAATAAACGAAAAAGTTAAAATCACTGAATAAGAAAATGTGCTGTAACTTGTTACCTACAAGGAATTTTGAAAGTTATTTTAGCCATTCAAACATATGTCACTGGGCTTTAGCATAATACCTTCTACTCAGCAGTAATAACTCAAGAAATCAGTTCTATCACATGTAAGCATTACTCCCACCCACTTAAATGTGTGCAATCATCACTTGACGCAGTTAAACACTTGCAAGCAAAATAAATGGTGAAATCTATTCAAAGAATGCAATTTTAAACAACAAGCAGAAAAAGTATTATAGCTCTTTTGTATCCATAAATACATTTTATAAACTTTACTGTGTATCACCAATATTAATTTTACCGTGCATAACTTAAGGGTGTATCAAAAAATACTTTTACAAATTTTAGGGGTGGGTTCCTCACACCAAACCAATGACAAAAGTCCATATAAACATATGTCCACAAATCTCTTGTTTTTGAGTTAAGTTCAAAAAAGTTTACAGTAGACGGCACCGAGTTGCCATTAGACTAGTCTACATTTGTTATTCATGTACATTTGTGGCTCATCTGTCTACAACATTTAATGTGTGTAGTAGTGAGTTAACTGAGAAGTGTTCCATTTAATAATGACGTTTAATAATAATATTCAAATCATAAGCAGGCAGATATGATTTTTTACATATGGTAATGCACATGAGGTTGCATAGCTGCATTTCATCTCAAAATGCAGAGTCATCCAACCTTTGCTGCTGTTTATTGTTGTGTCGCTGAGATAAGATCTATGGCACCACAGACTATGGGTTAGGGTTAAAACTGAGATCCATGCTTACACCTGACCACAAATAACACATTTTACAGAGTGCTGGAGATGATCTGAGTTTCAGCTCGCATTCAAGTGGCCCTAGCATATCATACATCTCATAGTGCCATATGGAGGGTGCTTTAAGAGCAGATCCTATATCCATATTATTTGCAACCTGTGCTGGGTCTTTCTCCCTCTGATCACTCACCATGAGAGAACTTTTGCTGAATGTTCATTGCACAAACTGCAGATCCGTTGTTTGTCTCTTCAGTCTTGTTTACGGATGAGGCGACATTTGGAAGAGATGGAATAACAAATTTACACAACTGCCATTTGTGGCCAGATCAGATTCCCCGCGGTACAATACAGGCAAAACCCCAGCATCAGTTTATGATTAATTTATGGGCTGGAATTGTATGTGGAAGTATTTAAAAGTCAATGATCTGATGGGTACATGCATGTGTAGAAGACATATTGAACATTTGTTATGAGTTGCTATTGTTGAGGTACAACAATGGCTTTCTGGACATATGTTTGCCAATTAGGAATTATGAGTACTTTAAAAATTTGGGGGTAACACCCAATGTGACTAATGGAGGGTTAACAGATGTATTTTATATTTATCTTGCATGTGGATTTTTTTAACATTTTTTTTTTTATGATGTTCACTCTGTACAAGGCCTAAGAGCCACTCAAGGTAAAGGGTTACTGAGTAAGAGGTACAGTTTATCGGGGTATGTGGGGAAGATAATGATTGATCCTAGACTTGAACAGGGTAAGAGTGTAGTGATCAAGGAAGCATCCTCTTCGTTGTCAGTTCCACAAAGCAGCAGTTTGTGGAAAGAAGCTGCTTGAGTCGAACTTCCAGTAAAATATGAAGTGACTGACGATGGTTCACTACATATTGCGTGGCACGGTGAGTCTTGGCCATGAAGGTTAGAACTGATGAATCTAAGGAATGTAGTCTGAACACTTTCCATGAAAATAGCAGCAAGAGGTTTGCGACATTTAATCTAAGGAAAAGAGGTTGTAGAGTGGAAAATAGTTTGTCACCCACAAGGATGCAAAGATGTTTTTAGACTCTGTCAAGCCTGGAAAGCTACTCCATTTTCAGTAAAGATACAGGAGTCAGGGACTTATTGGAGCAGTACAGGAAACCAGCAATTCTTCTCTCAGCCTTAGTGATGGTTCATATGTATGAGTTCCACTTGATCTGGGTTGAGTTTAAGTCCCAAGAGGCACTGGGGCTCCCTGAGAGAACAACTGTTCATTGCAATAAGTTAAAATTCAGGGTTCACTTGGTTATGATGGAATGTCATTAGTTTATTTAGGGTCTGCTTGGGAATGCTTGCAACTCTGTCTACAAACAGGTTTCAGCTCTACTCCCCATGTATCAAGCATAATATAAAAAAAATCCCTACTACATGCTTGCACAAGCACAGTTCTACCTTATGCCTGAAATGGTAACTTCTAAGCTCAATGACAAGTACAAGGAGTAACATTTGCAAATAAAAATTTAGTGAAAAAGATAGATATGGACAAACTATCTAACAAGTGCTTGCCGCCTTTACCTGATTCATATGTTCCTAAGGCTCTACAAACTTGTAAATATGTGGCTATAGATGGACAGTTTGGAAACCACTGGAAGTCTAGGCATTTTTTTTTTTTAAATCATTTCACCCAAAGCAAGGCAATAAAGTCACAAAGACAGAAGGAGTTACTGAGTGTTAGAGAATATGAGAAAAAACAATATTAAGGAGAGAGAACAATAAAACATCCAGAATTAAGAAGATAGAAGATAACAATTGACATTACATATAAATTTTTGAACATCAAAGTTGACTGGGAAGTAAGGAGCCAGAAGGGAGTTCCTCAAGCAAGAAGTGCTATAGAAGAAAGTGTTAGCATAGAACTTATGGTTACATCTAGTCATTTCAGCTGTAAAATGATGAGATCTTGCCACCAATCTAGTACTGTGCTTAAATTCATAAAGTGTAGCTACGCCATAATAAAATATTTTACCATAAAAATTTATGGACATGTAAATAGTACTGTTTCAATTGATCAGGTGAAACCTGCAGAATTTCAGAAACTGACAAGGGATTGTGCTGAGTCTATATCAGAATGGAACAACTTATTTTTTTTTTTTTAAATCATTTCACCCCAAGGAAGGCAATAGGGCCACTAAAACACAAGTAGTTACTGAGTGTGAGAGAATATGTGAAAAAAATATTTATTTAAATACAGAAAATATTTTTTGATTGTAAGAATTTTTTTGGGATAATAATAATTTACTAATACAAGAACTAATTAACCCATAGCTCAGGGAGGGAGAAGAAGTGGATTCATATCTTCCAATTGCAAGCTGTTATACATTGCACCACTCGCACATCTGGTATTCTCAAGTGATCACCCATCTAGGTAGTGACCCGGTTTGACATTGCTTAAATACAGTGATTGTATGAGAACCTGTGTTTCAATGTGCTATAGCCGTAAGCCTCTAATAACAGAAGTTGATGTTGACCGAGTGTTTCAACAATATTGTTGGTTCTCTTCATGATTGGCTTGAAAATCTGTGGCATTCAATTGATGTGTTGTTTTCCAGTTGTTAATGTTATTGGTCTTGCACAGGAGATACTGCCTGTCCTGGGTATGATAAACTACATCCGCGTCCTGGGTAAGAAGGATAAACTATGTCCAACAGCAAGGCCTCTGCTCAGGAGGTTTTGAGGAGCGTAGAACCACCTTTTAAGTGCTGGTGTTCCCAGGTCCACTCTGACCCGGGGTGGTAGCACCTGTTAGGGTCCCATCTATGGGCAAATTGTTAACCCCAAAACTGGGGTAAAAACACTATGAAAGTGTAAAAATAGGTTTTAATACCAGAAGTACTTTGTAAAAAAAAAAAAAAAAAAATTATTACCAGCAATAAATTTTTGAAGGGGAAAAAAAATATTACCAGCTATACATTTTTGAAGGAAAAATATTACCAGAAATAGATTTTTGACAAAACAATGTTACCAGCAATAAAAAATTTTCAGCATTAAATAACACATTGAGGTTGATATACTGTAAAACAAAACAAACCAAATCAAGTGAGTAATTTAAAAAAAACTTTTTATGAAAATAAAACCATCCAAGATTGTAAATTTCCTAAAAGTTGGATTGTACTAAAAAATATGAGTAATTGAAAAATGGTTGAAATATACATACACACCTTTTCTTACCAAACTATCACTATGAATCTATTTCAGAATTTTGTTGGCATTAAATGACCAACTGAGATTCATATGCCATAAAACAACCAAACAGGAGATACTGCCTTGGAGGGTTTAAACTTTTACCTCAACTGCCATTTACTGTTTCTTCACCTCTACATCCCTGTTTTGGTTTGTGTTGTCTAGGACAGTGAACTGAGGTACTGGTGATGATGACTGGCCCACTACAACTGCTTTTGTATCTGCAGGATTTTTTATATAATTTTTCTTGCTTTTGTTTCTGTTTTTCATCTAAATCTTGAAACTTTTTCACATTGCTTCCTTCAGGCAAAAGCTTCTTTGAAAGAGTTCATGCTCCACTCATTAGCCTTTTTCCATCAACTTTTATTTTAATCTTTTCAAAATGAAACTGCTCTATTTTAATTGTCTGAAAGAGCCATTTTTGGTCCCATCAGCATGGCTGATGCTAACCTTCAGGAGATTGACTCATTGCCCCTTCTTGAACTAACATTTTTCCACTGACATGAATTGAAAAGAGGAAAATTAGGAAGTTGTTAGGAAAGTTGGTTCACTGTGTCATGCTAGACAGTTTTTCTTGCCAGAATCTCTCTCTCTCACATTTATAAAAGTCAAACATCTGGTTTGCTCTGGTGCTTTCGGTCTTTTCAGATCTCTTATTCTGAGTATTATGAATGATGCAAATGAAAAACACAAGACTCTTACACCGATATGAAATTTGAAAGAAATTTACACTTATTAAATGACAAAAAAAAAAAATATAACTGCAACGAAATACAACATTTACAAAACAAGCTTATACAAAATTTTCTTTTGTGCACCAAACAATCAGGCAAGATAACAAGTTGTAACACAATTACAATTATGTTGGGTTCATAAAAGCAATTATTGTCAACAAAATGTTTACTTTGACTCATTTGACTATCAAAAGAAGTTTAGAAAGTTGACAATTCACAGGGAATGTTGGGTTTTTGGTTTGTTTATAAAAGCTGAGATGCGATAAATCTGGTACTTTAAGAAAATGTTTAAAATCAGAGTTAATACCTCAAATAGTGTGATGAACCTTCATAAGGAACTATAGAAGGATAATTGTATATCTTTCTAAATCCATAGAATTTTCTCCTTTCTGCATTTATTTAATATTTTCTTCTGTTACTTCATTTAGGTTGTTGACCCATTTTTTTCTTAGTCCAGCTCCCAGAAGCAGCTGACGTCTCCCTTGTGAATGCCAATGCTCTTCTGCTTAGTAAGCAGGACTTCATAAATAGTTGCAAATTGGCTCTGAAATTTGATACTATGGGGTTGTGACAAAACTTTATAAACAATTTATGTGCTGCATCCCCTCAGGACGTGGGTGTTCATGGCTCTCCGCAATTTCCTGACTTAAATCATAGTTAATACCGCAAATATTCTGACAAACTGCAAAAACACAAACCCAACGCAATTTTCAAATGCCAGAACATATCTACACACCAAAGTATCTATCTTGCAGGATGGAACACTGAAGAAGCAAATTTTCTTGAAAGATTAAATACGTGCAAAAAAAAAAAAAAATGATAGCTATTACTACTACTATTACTTAGCCTTTTTGGCTTAGTTGGATGTGTGTTGTGGTGAAATGGATATCATCTAATAATGAGAAATCTGAGAGCCAAGTTTGAATTCCAGTTGAGTTTGTTACATTTACTTATGCACAAATACCCTTGGGAAAGGTATGAAGCCACCTCTTCTCCCTCCACCTATGGATTGAATAGCAGGACAGACTGGGTTCTCTAGCCTTGGTTGGCAACCAGTCTACCTCAGAAAGAAATGGTAACCTACTATAGGAAAATCTTCTCTGCTAAGTTAGTCATGGCCTGAAAGAGATATAATCACCTAAGCATGTATCAAGTATGGCACTTATCTGACTGGTAGGTAAGCAATGCTTTCTTCATCTCTACTGCCACTATTTAACCCTTTCTTTCTCGCAGTCATGCTGACTTTTTCAATCTGTTCATTCTATCATCATTGTTATCACCACCACTAACAAACTTGTTTTTTAATTCAACTGCTGACAGGCATATCAAACTTCAAACACTTGTTTGTCACCACTGCTTTTAGTCTAACGTGGAGTAGTAACCGCCAACATGATTTCAACATGCACCTGCTGCAAAAGGCTCATGAAAAGAATTATATTTATTATCAACAAAATGTTTGATTCATTCAACTGTTGAAACTTGACAATTCACAGGTGGTGTTGGGTTTCTTGTTTGTTTAGATAATAGTTCAATTTTAAAAACTGAGAGTGAGATAAACCACCTATTTTCAGAAAATGTTAAAAATCAGGGTTAATGCCTATAATTTTGTGACAAAATTTCATACACAAACAGAGAAAGTGTTGCGGTGTCCTCCCTCTAAAGAGTCTATGTTGGACTCTTCTGCCTACTATAAGATTAGTAGGAAAGAAGGCCTTGGGGGAACAGTCGCATGGATTGAACGCTGGCTCAACTGACACACACTCACTAGTCGTGTAATACTCTACTGTTGTACTTACTGTTTAATATATGATATATCTGCAACACTTGTTTTGATTATTTCTTTAACCATTTACTTGGTCACAACATCTTGGTGATGAAGGATTCAAAGAAACGGACTTCATGTTGAATCATAAAAAAAATTTTGCTAGTGTTTACAACAGTGGTGAAGAAAGGAATTCTAATCAAACTCTACAACAAAAGGATATCCAGTGTTAATTACCACACTGACAGTGAAAAAAGAAACTCTTCAAAACAATGGGATGTCTACAATTTCAATTCAGTGGTTGGGAAGAAAGTTAGTGAACCTTGTTATTTTTTCCATTCCAACAAGTTAGTAAAAGAACTGTACAAGTCAAACATACTTATTGTTTTCACTAATAGGGTAAAGTAAAAATTTACCCTCCCCTCCCGCTTTTAAATTTTTCAGTAAAAGAATCATACAAGTCAAACAGACTTATTGTTGGTTTAGAGGGTAAAGAGAAAAAAAATTCCCCCCTCTCATTTCTTAATTTTACGTACAACCACAGTAAAATGAACGAATTTAAAAGTGCAAAGCTAGAGTTGATGAAACACCAACAGGAACAACAACTACTGTTGGAACAGAAATATAAAAAAAAGAGAAATTCCGAGAACAAGCAGAATACCAGAAGAAATTTGAGGAATTGCACCTAGAAATTCAGGTTAGACAACAGAAACTTGAAGAAATGTTCCTTCAAACACAGAATGAGCAAAGGCACTTGTATAATATATCCATCAAAAGCCAAAATGAGGACAGCAAAAATGTGTTCTCTCAAAATGCTATATGGAGTGCTACTGAAAACTTCACATTTGCACCTGAAGAAGAAATTACATTCACTTTGTACTTTAAACGTTATGATGACTTGTACAATATGGATTGTGAAAGTTGGGCTGACCATAAAAAGGTTCAGTTCCTCCTCAAGAAATTAGGCACAGCAGAATATACTAAGTTTGTTAACTATATTTTGCCTAAGAAAACCAGCGACTTGAAATTTAAAGAGGTGGTTAAATCATTAACAGAACTCTTCAGTCCAAAAACACCACTGTTCCACAAGTGTTGGAAATGCATGAATCTCACCCGCAAAGAAGACGAAGCTTATACTACTTTCACAAGTGTAGTCAATAAACACTGCAATGACTTCAAATTGCCAGAGTTAAGTGTTAATAATTTTAAATGCCTGATTTTCATCCAGGGTTTGATTTCAGCGAAAGACACCAAAATATGTCGTAGGGTACTCAACAAGCTTCAAAACGAGCCTGACATTACAGCAAGTTGCCGAAGATTGCTAATGTTTCGTGAGCATCAAAGAGGATTCGAAAAACATTGAACAGAGTGGCATGGCTCACATTAAAAAAATACGCCAAAGAAAAATTAAAAAGAGCCAACCAAGAAATAATAAAGTTACTTTGCCGTTAAGACCATGTTTCGGGTGTGGTCAATTACATTGGTATAGAGATTGTCCTTTTAAAGATGAAAAGTGTTTTAATTGCAATAAATTGGGGCACAAAAGTTCCCAGGAAAATAAATTCAGCATCTGACAAATTTCTTCCGAGTGAAATGAAAGCAAGAAATAGGAATAAAGTGCTTTAAGATTGGTGATAAGGTTTGTTTTTTTTCCATGTATTTGGGAATAATAAAGCTCACTGGGAGATAGGAACAATAGACAGACAAATTGGTAATGTGATTTACATGGTTCAGGGACTGAAGTTCATACATAAACGTCATGTAAACCAAATTAGAAAACAGTATGAAAGCATAGTCGACAGGGATCTCATAGAAGATGACACTATGGATGTCGTCTTTGACATGTTTGTGATTCCAATACCGCAATCAGTGCCAGAGCTCAGAAGGCCCTAAAGAAAAAGGAAATGTACGGAACCTTTAGAAATGAACCCAAAAAGAAAAAAGATATTGAGCATCTCTCATTTCATAACATGTCTACAGAAAAAGGAAAAGAATGAGTAAAAAACCTATCTCCTCTCTTATGAACGTTGAATTACCAGAAAAGCACAATACGCATTGAATTATTGGAAATAATTAACATTATAATTTACCATTAAACTTATCCAATTTTTCATTATTTAGGAATAATGAATAGAGACCTTAATAAAAAGAAAATGTTGTTAACACATAAAATGTGTTGTAAAAGTAAAAAAAAAAAAATTGTGAATGTAAAATTCAAAGCGGTTGTTCTGATTTTTTTGTGAAAAAGGGTTTATTTGGTTGAATAAAAAGTATTGTGTGGTAATTATAAAAAAAGACTGCATATGGTGTTGGGATGTCCTCCCTCTAAAGAATCTATGTTGGACTCTTCTGCCTACTATAAGATTAGTAGGAGAGAAGGCCTTTGGGCAACAGTCGAATAGATTGAACGCTGGGTCAACCGACACACACTCACTAGTCATGTCATACTCTACTGTTGTACTTACTGTTTAATATATATCTGCAACTCTTGTTTTGTTATTTCTTTAACCATTTACTTGGTCACAACAGAAAGATAACTGTATATACCTCTAAATTTATAGATTTTTCTTTCTTTTTCTTTGAGTTCTTCTTTGTTGTAGTTGGAGGTGACTTTAAGTTTTTGTTCAGATTCCAGAACCAGCTGACATCTTCTGTGTGAATGCCAACACTCTTATATCAGACAAACCTGACTTCTTAAATAGCAACAAACTGGCTCCAAATCAAATCAGCAACTTGATACTATTGGGTTGAAACTTACTTTCCCCATTGGTTAAAAATCATAAAATGTATCTCTTTAAACCATGCCTGCTTGTAAATTTTATTATGGTGGGTTTTCAAACCATTACACTTGAGCCTCTTCCTTCACAAGTTTTAAAAAACAAATTTGTAAAATGTATCTTTTTTATAAATCATCAGGCAATTGTTTTACATCAATCACATATACAAAGTTTTACACATCAACTTTTATTCAAGCTATTTTTTACTAACCATTTAGCTTTATTTTAAGTTCTCTATTAAAATACATGTTAGTAACTTACTTCTGTTAATGTTTTTAAACACTCTCCTAAAAAGGAAGTGTAATAAACAAACTTAGTCCATTGTATTTTGTTTTTAAATGTCCTTTAATTATTTTTATATAATTTTACATTTCTTTTTTATTATATGAATTTTTATATCGTTCAAACTAGTATAATGGTTTGTACTGCTATTGTTTCTAATGGTTCAAATTCATTCTTGATGTTCATTGAAGATGGAATCAAAGTAAATAAAAAAGTTTACTAACAAATTTTGGAGAGAGATGTGTTACCCAGGTTGTCAGCCATATTTGAAATTCACTATGTCTTCACTCAAGATGGAGCTCCTGCACACATGGCCAATTTGACTCTGCTGAATTTATATATGAGTTGAGTAGGTTACAACCCTGTGCTTAATAGACCTAGTGGCATACTAGTATTAAAACAAGTGAATAAATGAAATTACAAAGCTGAAATAGTATGTGCATGTATAACAGTGACGAAAGTGTTTTGATATTTTTTAATTCATTCTCAAAGAAATCAGTTTACTTATGTTGTTTTCCATTGTGATATAAAATAGAAAGGATATCTAACAACAGGCATGGCTTCTAGAGAAAACTAGAAGAATTCATGTTCCACCTTTCAACACACTTGTTTCAGTTTCATAAAGTTAGCAGAATCAGTTAAAGTCCACAAGCTTGTCAAAGAGACATTTCCAGTCCCTCTTGCTCTAATATAAATCCTATGGAATTTTGCAACATGGCCCATATTGCAGAGCAGTGTCTCATATACCTCATACTACTATCACTATAAATTCAGGAATGAGGCTGAAAAATGCTTAGAAATCCCAGAACTAGAATGGAAACGGAAATTGCCCTGTTAGCAATTAAAGACATTAGCAAGTGGCATTACAAAAGTCATCTGTTCTACTTCTGGAATAACAATAATGAATATCTATTCTTAGTCAACACCAGCACACAAATACAGATTTATTCTTCCCAACCCCAAACAGAGATCACCCCATCAGTATATACCCTCCAGGCCACCAACAGATCTAAAATCCAAACATTAAATTTAGATTTGCATCATTCTTTTCCCTGGATCTTTACACAAGCCCAAGTAAAAAATCCTATCCTTTTTTTTAAATTTTTTATCTCATTTCCACCTTTCAGTGGATATGGACACACTCTTTGTTTTTGACAATGATATAAAATTGACAACAAAAAGAAACGCTTCTCTGCATACCTCAACAGGAATTAGTTCTGCTACACTAACAGATACTGCCTTACAGGAGTTGATAGAGAAATACCCTACTATTACCACTCTTTTCAAACACTTGGCTGACATTTGTCACTCTGCCATACATTATATAAAAAATAACTGGACTCTGACCCATGTCACGCTGCACAGATTGCACTAGAAGAAATATAAAATAGCAAAGGACGAGTTTCAGCATATGCTACAACTAGGTGTTATTGTGACAGAGAGAGTCAGGGAAACACACACACGTATATTTTTTTAATTTCAATTGGAGTAGATCTGAGTAGGGAAATTAGATCAGAGCATTTTTGTTTACTGATGGGAAATTTGATCTAGGCCATTTGAATTGGGTCATTAGAAAAGACAATGAAAATGATCGAAATAATTTTTGTCAATTAAAATTATAAATAGAGCTTGAGTAAGCAAGGAGGACCTTTAGAATTCACATGATTTTGGTTGACACAGCCAGAACCCGTGATAATCGCGTGTGAAGTAGTCGGGCCAAGAGTTGATTACAACCAACCAGATTTATCTATATAAACACGTAGTTATGCGGAAGAGGCAGATGGGAGAGGCGGAGAGCTGCTTTTGGCTCATCTGTCGTCGAGTGCAGTCGAGCTGGGTGGGGTGATATCAGAGATTGAAAGTGAGCAGAGTTGAATGAAGGCTCGAAGAAGTACGAAAGTGACTTCAGGATTGGAACAAAACCCCCACTAACATGTACTGTTGATATAAGTATCGCTGCTCCGGCTACCACAAAGATTACTACTACTATTGAAGAGGAATGCAACTATAAACTTTAAGCAGCGCACAGAAATCTTTATCTTTCCATTGCAAAAGTCGTATATAGTTCTAAGATGATTTCACAACGAGCCAATCACAACCCACTGTGTCTAGAATCCAGTGTATGAGTTTTTACGTCAATTACTTTTCTTTTCTGTAACCCGTTTCTTTCCTATAGTATTCTTTTCTGCTATATAAAAGGCATTAACAATTCAACCATTGAATAGTTGTTTGTCCGGCATTCTGCAGATATATATTTTTTTTTTGGTGCATTCTAAAATTCTTAGCACAGACTCTCCAGCCATGTCTACATCTTCAGTCGACCGTGAATGGATGAATATCACTTCTGCTTCCTGGATCAAACCAAACACAATGTGAGCAGGAAGCAGGATTAAACCAGTGGACTGGTCGAATGATCTACGGATGCTCAGGGGACCTTAAGTTCGGTTAAGACCGAGTAGACATCGGAGTAAGGCATTGGAGGTTGAGCGACCGGGGCGAAAGTATTAGATTATTATGGCCTGAAAATTAATAAAAAATGCAATTTTGAAGTTTCAAAACTTTCTTGGAGCACCTTATTGATGAACATGTATTACATCGGTTCCAGAAAAAATTTGCAGCAATGCAACAATTAACTCAAACAACATCATTGTGACAACTCTGAAGATTTATCATTCTAATTAACTACTGCTGAATATTTATTCCAGGTTGTGCCCAAATTTGGACAGCACTAACAAATCTGCTTCAAAAACAGAAGACCAAAAATGCAAAGATAACCCTTGAAGGTAACACCTGCTCTTCATGATGCAAAGAAATTGTTAACGGACTTCACAAAACTTTCATATATTAATAAAGACAAGAACTCAATACTAATGTTGGTGACTGATGCTTCTTCAAATTTTGTAGGACCAGTTTTATGGCAAGAGCAAAATAGTGCACTCAAACTGATTTCCTTTTTCTCCATAAAACTGAATAATACCCAACAAAAATATAGCACTTTTTCCAGGGGGGCTACTCGCAATTTATTTTCAACATTTGCTCGAGTGCCAAAACTTCAATATTTTCACATACCATAAATCCCTTACATAAGTTTTATGTGAATTCTAACATATATATCTAGATCTGCCAGCTGGACTATATATCCCACGTAAAGGCTCAGACAACATTGTGTTATTCTCTTGCGCTCTACAATACCTTCTAAAACACTCAACTTCGACCTTATGGTCATAACATGCAGAGCTGGTGCAAAGGTCTCGTGCCCTTCTCACATCTATGATATGGAGGCCACCTCTCTACTACATCTTGATTTTCATAAAGTAGTATTCATATAAAATACAAATTTTATTGTAACCTAATTGTGTAAAATAATGGCTCATATGCAGTATAGGTCAACAGTTCATTAGAAAACAATAAAGGGTTCAGTTCAGAATTTCCTGTAGGTTAACCAGATCAATATATACCTGAAGAAAGCCAGAGGGCACAAGGGCTGAAATGTTGTGATATCAACAAAAAAAATAAAATATTATTTAAAATTAAAGTATTCATGAATTGGCCAGTTATCATTGAAATATTACCATTAGATGAAATGGAATACAGGATGCAAATTTCTCGTATTTTGTCTAAATTTTTTTAAATGAGGAATTACCATTATTAAACACTGCTTTATATGCTTTCTTCCCAGCATGTATTTCAATGACTTTTTTATATGAGAGCTTTTTGAAAAATGCCAATCCACATAATTCACAAGAAAATGGATTCTCTTTTGTGGACAGTCACTTAATTTTTTTAAAAATGTGCCCTCTGTGAAAATGCTGATCCACAATCTTCTCAAGTATTTTTTCCTGTGTGTATCATCATGTGTCTTTTTAAATTGGTTTTCTGTGAAAATGCTGATCCACATACATGACAAGAATATGGTTTCTCTCCTGTGTGTATTCTCATGTGTTTTTTTAAATTTGAATTATGTGAAAATGCCGATCCACACACCTCACAACAAAATGGTTTTTCTCCTGTATGTATTCGCATGTGTTTTTTCATGCTAGAACACTCTGCAAATGCTGATCCACATACTTGGCAAGAAAAGGGTTTCTCTCCAGTGTGTATTCGCATGTGTTTTTTTAAATGAGAATTCTGTGAAAATGCTGATCCACATATTTGACAAGGAAATGGTCTATCACCTGTATGTATTTGCATATGGGCCTTTAAATTGGAATTTCGTGAAAAAAATGAGGCACACATTGTGCACGGATAAGGCTTCTCTCCTGTATGTGTTTGCATATGAGCTTTTAAATGTGAATTCTGTGAAAATGCTGTTCCACAGACATCACAAGAATATGGTTTCTCTCCAGTGTGTATTCTCATGTGATTTTTTAAATAATAACTATGTGAAAATCCTGATCCACACACTTGGCAAGAAAATGGTTTCTCTCCTGTATGTATATTCATGTGGCTTTTTAAAGTGGATTTTTGTGAAAATGCTGTGGCACAAACAGTGCAAGAATAAGGCTTCTCTCCTGTGTGTGTTCGCATGTGTACTTTTAAATGTGAATTCTGTGAAAATGCTAATCCACAGACATCACAAGAATATATTTTCTCTCCAGTGTGTACCCGTCTGTGTTTTTTTAAATGAGAAGACTGTGAAAATGATGATCCACACACACAACAAGAAAATGGTTTCTCTCCAGTGTGTATCCGCATATGATTTTTTAAAGTAGAACTGGCTGCAAATGCTGATCCACACATCTGACAAGAAAATCGTTTTTCTTCAGTATGTGTTTCCATGTTGCATTTCTAATTTAAACTCTGTAAGAAAGTTGATCTATACACTTGACAAGGGATATATTACCCTCCGGTGTGTTTTTGCATGGGTGCTTAGAAATGTGAATCGAGTAAAAATTCCAGTGTACAACCTTTGCAAAAATAGGATTGTCTCCTTCCTTTCACTGTGGGTATTTAAATATGGCTGATGGGAAAAGAAAGATCCTCACATTAAAAAGATTATGCTTTCTCTTCTTTGGTTTGAGTTTGGATATGTCTTTTTGAATTTGACAATTCTCCTTTGCCACAAAAATTGATATCTGTAAATGAAAAAAGATGCATTATTAAAGAAAACTGGAAACTAATGAATCATTTGCAATTACATAATTTCAATATCTCGAATTTTTTGATGTTATTAATAAAATTTTACACTGCTGTTCAGCAAACATGAAATAGAAAACTTTTTATTTTAGCTAAGTTTTTGCATTATGGATAAAAATATAAAAGCAGAACATATTTTAAACTCAAAATTTGTTTTTCTTTTATTTCAGTCTGTTTTCTGTCTTTCTTTTCACTAATCAAATGAATTGTACATAGAATTTAGAAACTGACTTAATTCAAACATCCTTACTAGGCGACTGTTATGATGTTGGTTTGGGGTTTGTAGAGACAAACGACAAATAACACGTAACAATAAAAAGGGTTTTAATAGGTTGGTAAAAAGGTACAGAAATCGCCTGAGTAGTCTATAACTAGCTCAGCCTGGAACGTCTCGAACCTCTGTCTCTCGACCTGCCACTATTTAAAGTCTTTGTTCACAGACGCAGACAAGTTCATCTTCAAGAGGGGTGGTAGGTTTCCGACACAACAGTGACCTAACAGTTACTGCACTTGAAAGACACATAAAAGGGATAAAAATTTACATTGAAGTATTTTGTAAAACATCTGAAATATTAAAACTGCTTAACATCAGATTAAGATCACTATTGCTGCTGATTCCGAGACATGTCTTCTTCAATAATTTAAAATTTGTTTGAAACTTACATTTCTTATTACATTGGAAATAAATTGGTCTAAAGAATGTTTTATTAAAAGACATTATTTACTTTCATTACCTCAAAACAATTTAACTTTCAAAAGCTATTGAATTTTTTTTGATAATTTCAGTAAACACTATTTTAAAACCATGATTTTAAAATTATCAGGAAACTGCATCCTCTGAAAAATTATATGATGACAGTTTAACCAAATTATCCAAAATATTTGGATAAAATTCATTAAAATTTATTTTTTAAAATTTTATATGAATTTGACTTCTAGTGTTAATGTCCCTAAAACCAGATACATTCCACTGTAGGTATAGTTTTTGAGTTGAAAGTAGTAAAGAGGCATATAAAGTTGAATTGAAAAAGTAACTTCTTACTGTTATCAGCTATTAAGTTGGTTTCCTTTGACATTAGGTTGTATCAGGTTTCACTTTGCCATGATGGAAAAGGGTGAATGAAATGTTGTGACTATCGACTTCTGTATTTTTCTGAATCTCTCTCTGTAAAAGATCAAAGTAGAATGGGATTGGTACTTGATTGCCTGTAGTTCAATGATAAAATTCAATTTTATTTAATCGTAAAATGGGAACATTAATATGCATATATTACTTAACTTGAATATACACATGGGATATCACCTGATCAAAGTCCATACTTGAAATATATATTAAAGTTTAAGAAAAAGAAAGCTAACATTCATGGAATCATGCTATTATTTTTAGAAAATAGAATTATTTTAAGTCTTGGATTGTGTAAAAAGTATCTAAACATATTTTTCACAAGAAAAAATAAATTTATCTTTTTATAAATTAATGCTGCTCTAATGAATTTGTGAATGTGTAGCTGATGCAATGGATAGTGGCTTGGGATGAGAATTGGAGAGCTATGTTCAAATTCCAGTCAGGTTTGTTATATTCACTTGCACACAAATACCCTTGGGAAAAGTATGAATCCATCTCCACCATCAGCTATGGGTTAAAAATAGGACTTGTATCTGGAAAAAATCATTGTTATCCTCAAAAAATTGTTTATAAAATAATAGAAAAAAAGAATTGTTGTTCTCCCAATCCAAAATATGTTTCAGCTTTAAATAAACCACAAAGGGTTGATAAGCTGTAAAAAAAAACAAATTAGTCAATCAATCTAATGAATTGAAACTTTTTATTTAGTTTGTAAAAACCTGAAAATCAACAATTAGAACAGCTTATCGAAACTGATGTCGTCCTCCTTTTCATTATGCCCAAACTATTTCAACCATTGTACGATTACATTTCCTTCAGGTGTCCGTCATAATTCAGATAGAATCCATTATTCAATCTCGTTCCACTCACAATCTGAGACAATATCTCACATTAGTTGTAAGTTATTTAATCCTTGTAATGCTGCTTCAACTCTCTCAACTTAAACAGTGTATATGGATTTAACTGCCTGACCTAAGAATTGATCTTAAAAACACCAGATAAACTACACAGACTTAACACTTTTCACCATTTCCAGTAATCCAATCAAGAAATTATTAAATGCACAACAGCTAAAATGATGTGATTATAAAAACCAAGATGAAGACACCAATTTGAATAAATTTGTGTATAATAATAATTCCTCCTGTCAGAAATTCAATTTAACTAATACTTATTACCATTATCCTGTCAGATAATTAGTTTGCATAATAAATATGGTGTATAATAACAATAATTCCTCCTGTCAGAAATTCAGACAGAAGTCAAAGACCTGTTTCAATGGTCTGGTTTCAATAAAAAAAAAAGCAAGAGGAGTAAAAATATACTTGATACTTTTGGGCTTCCATATATGCTCAATTATTTAACTCAGTGGTTTCTAAACTTTACTTACTGATGGCAAAATTTAGATCACGTAAAAATATTTTGGCACACATTGTACATCAACTTGAAATTCAAATTCTAGCTGACAATTAATACAGAGAATTGTGTAAGAAAAAGTTTTGTCAAAGTTTAATCTTGTGTGCATGAAGTTTCAAAAGGACAGTTTTTCTGTTGAGACTGGTATTACTGTATACCACCGAGACTCCCTCAGCAATGTTTATTTACAAGATTATAAAAATATGTGAACTAAGTACAATGCAATATTTATTATTTACTATTGTATAAAGATTTATTATTTATCATTTTATAAAGTAAAAAATTTGAAATAAATCTTTTTATTTAGACTATTGTCCTCATCTTTGTTGCTATCATAACATTTTGGCCATTGTGCCCTCTGGCCTACCTTAGGTGTATATCGATCTGGGTAACCTACAGGGGATTTTGAAATGAACCCTTTATTTTATCTACGGAGGGTAGACTGTTCTCGTTCCACTGCTCATGTCTAGAGATATTGTCTCATTCTTATTTTTATTTAGTACTGTTCAGTTATTGCTCAACTGAGTGCAAGTACACCCTACCCAACCCAGGAATTAAATAACAAAGATGAGAACAATAATCTGAATATAAATAGTGTTTCTTAAAAGGAAACATTTCTAAAATAATTTCATTCCTTTGTAAAAAAAAAAAAATAATCCTGAAAATTCAATTAAAATCTGACAATTATTTCATTTTTGCAAGCATTTCCAAATCACTGTTCTTTTTTTTTCACCACAAAAAAAGATGTTAAAATTTTCCATACTAATTTGTGAAGGAAAGAAAACAGAATTTTTTTAAATTTCAAAGGTTCTAAAAAGGATAAAAAAAATATAATAATAAAAAATCCTTTGGTCTTTCCTCTTAAAAATAACATTTTGATGATAAAACTTTGTTTTTTATTAAGTTTGTTGGGGGTATAAAACTTCAAGAAATTTCATTTTTTTTAAAATCATTTTAAATCTTAGGTATTGCTTTTCTTTGGACTTTGGAGATCTAATTAAAAAACAAAACAAAAAAACAACAACACACAAACAAACCGAATTTTAATTGTTTGCATTTATTTAAAACAACAATCACTTCATATTCGGGACTATTAATTAATTATTGAGTAACACCAGAACATAAACTACAGTGAAAGATTTCATAATCATTAAGAATTAACTAAAGAGAAAATATACAAATAACAAAAAAATGAATGAGTCTTCGTAAAGAATTCAATCCTTCCATACAATTTGTAATTTATAACAAATTGGGGAGAAATGGGTCAGGGTAACATTGCGTTGGAAAAATTTCTTTCATTTCTTTGACACTATATAATTGTCAGAGTTAAATTTCTTCAAAATGTTTTCTTAACCATTATGTCCCAAATTTGAGCAGTGAAAAAATATCACTGTGGGTGTCTGAAAGTTTCATGTTTGAAAACAAATTTAAAAGAAAATTAAACCTAAAAAAACAAAAAACAAATTGAAAACAGCTTCGATATTATTATTATTATGCCATAATAATATCGATGGTTAGTCGACATAAAAAGTTAGAATAAAAGTGGCAGGGAGATTAAAAATAAAAACATTTCATTCATTAGCAAAAGCAGAGCTTCAAAAAAAAAAAAAAAAGGTAAAAGATGGATTAATAAAACACTGAATTAAAAAAGTGTAATTATTTATCAAAACAAGATTCGTCTACAAATGGTGATAATTTAAAAATTCAGCAGACGATAAAATATTTTCGTCGTATTTCTTCGACTTGCGTAAAAAATCCTTTCTACAAAAATGCAAATAAAATGTATAAACAAACAAAGAATTTAGAAGGTTAAACTTACCTATTTCGTCTGGATTTGTTTTCCTGGTCGCAATCCAACATTCGAGAGAAGTGGGGGAACTACAATTTTAAATAAACTAACTAATGTTTAGGTTGAATTACAATTACATTGAAAATAAACAACCGTAATTTGCTAGCGATCTTTTTAAGAGCGAAAATCAAGGGAGATAATTATTAGGAAGAAAGATGTGAAAGTGAAATATTACTTTTTTTATTTTTATTCGTAAAAAAAATATCCGCTCAATAGGACATTTAAACTTTACTCTAAACTTTACTGTAATAATTTATTTTTTATATGTTTTCTTCAATAAATAAATAAATAGGTAAATTGCAGTATAAGCACCAAAATACCCCCTTATTGAGAATGTACCATTCTGGTGTGAAATTTTGTTTCTATAAATCTATAAGTAATGTTTGTTTCAAATAAGATTAAACTTTAAATCGGCTAATCTTCCTCAAACAAAGTTTCAAAAACTATATATTTTATTTTTTAATAAAGGGAATTTCATTGTGCTGACAGATTTTTAAATATGGCTAAAATCAGCCATTTTTAGTGAATTTTTTTTTTTTTTTTAAATACAGCTAAGTATTTTTTGCCTTATTGGAAATATTAAATTTGATCTATTAGCTTTAAATTAAAACTAAAAGCTTCCAGAAAAATTTTTCATTTTTAAAAATTCATTTTAAACTTTAGGTATCGCTTTTCTTTGGAGGTACCACTTTAGCATCCTGCTACCACTTTCTTATCAATGTTAAATTTTGTACAATTTTGTGCAAAAGGTGTATCCAGAGCTTACCCAGCTCCATACAGATTTTCAGGAAATATCAGCTTCTAATTGGTCAATAATTACAAAAGTGGGCGTTGCAATCCGCCCACGTACAAATATTTTTCCAGCACGTGACCAAGTCAAGTTTTCCCGCGATCCTGTCACGTGATTTCATTAATTATAAATAGCAGACACAAGCTTGTTCTCTCTCTCTTCTTTTTTAATTCGCCTAAGAAGATGTAATCTTGAAGAATCCCGTCTCGACCATGAGCGGTCAGATGTTAAAAACATATTCACGCACGCACGTACATATGAAATTTTCCAAACTACATTACGAAATATATCCAAACAAGCAACAAGAACTTTTCTCTTTGAAATACTTTTCTAAAGATACAGTTTATTCAGCATTTCTCAGCTTTATAATTCATTCAACTTTTGTGAGCTCAGATAAAAATATGTCAAAGGGCGTAACACCAAACCTCTACGCATGTACATCATTACACAAAAATAAATACAAATGTTGATGTTATAAAACCGTTTTTGTTCCTTCTTGCTGTTTCGTATTTTTTGGTATTTTACGTTAAATATAAATCGTGTGGTCATGTTAATAAACAGACATCTACAAATGGTCTTTCTTGTTAACATACCGCAACACCACCATTAAAGTCTTACTGACAGTGTCAAAAATTCAAAATATTGAAATGCCTTCAAAATTTCCAAATGCTAAGTGGGTACTTACCATACTTTGGTCAGGTTCAGTGGCACAGCAGATTTTAGAGCATGATAGAGGAGCTTTTGTATAATTGAAAAGGAAAACAAAAGTGTTGAAAAACTTTTGTGCGGAGAGGATCCTGATTTTTGTTCACCTCTTCCTGTATAGGGTTTTAAAGCTAATGTTTCATTGGGGATATTGGTGGAATGGTGCTATTAAAACTGAAATGGATCAAGGGACTGGCTGTTGGTGTGCTTTCCCTGACCATGTTTGATCTGGATAATCAACCCTAACTGACTGAAGATGGTACTAGTTAGCTAGCATGTATGGCCAGGGCCTGAGGTCAGACTCTCACTGGCTGGTGGTATGACATACGGTCTGGGTCGACAAGACGTTTAGCGTAGCGAGACTGGCAATTTTGCCAGAATGTGTTCACTGTGGTGAGTGGAGACTGCTTAGCATGCCTTCGTCCACTGCAGTGTTGTACAGCTGTTTTGCAGACTGCTTGAACGCTTCATGGTCTGCATACTGCATGGAAAGATTTTCGTCCTTGTAGCTAGTTCTGTTTGTAGCAATGTGGTACCGCTTTTGACAAGCACTGAGCATTATGTGTTCTGCTTGCTGAGCATTCTGAGACTCGTGGGCTGGATATTGCAACAGAAGAAATTCCAAGAGGGTGAGAAATTAAACTCTTCCCAACTGATCTTATTCTTTAAGCACTAACTTAAAAGTTAAGATCAGGATGAAAAGAAAGCCATTTTCCTCATTGGAATTTAGTGAGAGGTAGGTGAGAGATTTTCTGTGTTGTGTAAATACTGCTGACTCGGAGTGGTACTCGGGTATCAGATAGACATCTAGGATATTGGTTTTCTTGGGTCAAACAATGGTAAGGTAGTTCAGAAAGTTTTTCTTTAATATTTTTTAAAATCAAGTTAACTTAGCTAGGGTATGTATACTGATCAGCCCCAATTATTTTTGTTCCCACTTTCTTTAGTTTAATTTCCCCCTCCCCTCTATTAGGAGACAGAAGTGTCAGTTTTGCATGGGAGATGGAATGCTTTTAGCATTTCACATGTGCATTTTTCATAGTTGTTATTGTGCCAGTATTTTGCTTGTGAAGTGGTTGGCAAAGTGAATGATTTCATATTCATTTAAACTCATACATAAAAATCACCTTTGTGCTTTGATGTGTATGTAGGCCATCAGCTTTTAGAATCTCTCTGGGCTAATAGAATTTGGGGTAACCTTCATTATGTGTTCATGTTAATAAACAGACATCTAAAAATGGTAATTCTTGTTAACATACCACAACACCACCATTAAAGTCTTACTGACAGTGTCAAAAATTCAAAATATTGAAATGCCTTCAAAATTTCCAGATGCTAAGTGGGTACTTACCATACTTTGGTCAGGTTCAGTGGCACAGCAGGTTTTAGAGCATGATAGAGGAGCTTTTGTATAATTGAAAAGGAAAACAAGTGTTGAAATTTTTTTTTAAATTTGGGTGTTGCAGGAGTAGACTTCTATTGTTTGTCCCCCCCTCCCCTCCATCCAGTGTCTATAAAAAATAAGACATACTTTTAGATGAAAAGTAGACAGAACATCAAAAATCTATATGCATATAAAAAAGATGCATCAAAATTTAAATGGGGCCCTCTTCAAGTGACCCCATCAAATTTAAAAGACTCACTCCAATTAGTGGGGCTTAAATAGTCTAAATTGTTTCAAATTAGTTCAAAGGAACCTCATCAAATCTGAAAATAAACAAATCTCTGTTCTTCGATCTTTATTATTATTATTTTATTAGTTTTTTTTCGGACACCCAAGATTAAATCCAGCACTGACTGGTCTCAATTCAGGGATCATTACAGGTGTCTAGAATTTATGACATTGGTGGCTGAAAGAAAGCAAAGAAAAAGGCAATGATTGATTGTATAAGTGAATTGATACATAGTATCAATTCACCCAATCAATTTTCCCATTTTAGGCATACTTTTCTTTTTAAAAATTTTTTTTAAATAATTAAAATATCCTGATTTGGCGCAGTTGAATATTTTACATCAAATAGGTGAAAAAATGAATACAATGGGTAAAAGCATAACTTCATTTTTCTTTTTTTTTTCAATCATTTAAAAATATTTTAGATCGCGGCTCAGATTGAGGAATCGAAGAGCTGAGTTTGAATTTCAGTCTAATCCATTATATTCACTGACGTGCTATTACCCTTGGGAAAGGTATGAATCCTCTTCTTCTCCCCCCAGTTATGGGTAAATAGCAGGACAGACCGGGTTCTATAGTCTTCGATGGAAACTGGTCTACTACAGAAAGAAATGGCAACCTACTGCCTCGTCAGTCATGTATCAAAAGATACATGATTGCTTAAGCGTGTATCACGCATGGCACATAACTGACCGATTGATATAAAAAAAATTCATTAGAATAAGTTTCATAGAGGTTAATAGAATGAAAAATAAATTGATCCTTATTTATTGTTGATTATATAATTTTTAAAATAATTATTTTTAAACATAAAGAAACCAGTTTCTGCATTTTGATAGTTTTAGTCTAACATTTAATTCAATTTGAAATATTTTTTAAAAAATTTGGGTGTTGCAGGAGTAGACTTCTATTGTTTGACCGATGAACTTCTTGACAGGTGGAATTAAGTGTAGTTTTTTTCTGTCCAATCTGAAATAAAATAACATAAATTGTGTAAGCTAGCAAGCACCAACTGTTATAAAAATTCATTATTTTAGTTTCACTTTTAGTTTTATAGAATTATTTTTGGTCAGGTTCACACTTGATAATTTATAAATGATAAATATTTTTTACTGAAAATCTTCAGGAATTTTTATTCATATAACAACTGTAAAAAAAAAAAAATTGACGACAAATTAAAAAAAACTAGTGGGGGGGGGGGCAGACTACAAATATTTCCACAAAGTTTTCTCATAAAATCATACAATTCATTCAGGAATGAACTTAATTAAAGTATTAAAAATTACGTTTGAATACGATATAAATTATATCGTATTCAAACGTAATCAATGAATTATATCATATAATTCATTGATTTTTAGCAAATGTTTTAAAAAACAAAGGGTAGCGATTTTTTTCTTTCATTCCGAAAAAAAAAACGCATCCATTTTGGTTTGATGGTACTAAGGAGAATGTAAGACTAATCATTTCATTTAATGTTCTTTTGTGAATATATTTTAGTTTAAACTTCAGTTGTTTTCTTAAACATGTCTATGCCTGATGTAATTTCTTTATACTTTTTTTTTACGCTATGAGGTCGATATAACCCACAAAACCAAAATTAGTGGTCGGAGACAATATAGTCAAGTCAACTATCCCAGCTTTAAGGGAAGTGTAGATAGATACCAAAAGAATAGAATACGGTGACGTATAAACACATTATTAATAATTACCTACACGATAAGCATGATAAAAAAGTTGATTTCAACTTAACGGCGAATTCAATTTTCTCTTTACGATGACTCTAAAAACAAAAACAAAAAACGAATTAAATTTGATCAGTTCGGCATTTATAAATTCCACTTTTAAAAATGGTTATTTCTTCCACTATGGAACAAAATATTAAATGATTACAATAAAGTTTAAATGTCCAATTAAGCTGGATATTTTAGCTGAATAACAACAAAAAAATCTAATTTCAAATTTCTACCTAATAATTATCTCCCTTGATTATCGCTCTTCTGCATTCATTGCAAACAACGGTTATATTTTTAAAACTAGACAACATCACTTTGTGGAGAATTTTATTATTTTCTCCCGCTTTTTAACCCATTGTCTTAAAGAAAACAAATTAAACACTCAAAGTAAGTTGATTTTTTTTTTCTTACAATCATTTTAAATGTCTAGATGATTTACTCAAAGACTTTTTTTTTTTTTACTCGCGTGGTAAACTTTCTTTCGTATAAGAATCACCAATAATTCTCCGAAAAAACAGCATAGAGCATGATGAAAAAAAAACCAAACTTAATAAAAGCGAAATTTTATCGTAAAATGTTTGTTATTATTAAGAGGAAAAACCAAAGTATTTTTTTATTATTTTATTAAAATAAATTGTTTCATCCTTTCGAGCTCGTTCGATATTTTGATTTAAAAATCTTACTTTTTTACGTCAGCAGTCCACGTAATCGCCCCTTTTCAGGTGAAAAACATTAATTTTGAAATTCTTGTAAAAATTGAATAATTATTGGATTTTAATGAAACGTTCATAACTTTTTCATAAATGAATTCTTTTTTTTTTTTTAGAAAATCGTGGAAAAATATTTCTTTTACTACATCTTTTACTCCACCTTAATTTTATGAAAACTCGAGAAATTCGACGTATGTTTTTTTTAATTGATTATAATAGTTAAAAGTTATTTGTAAAATTGAAACGCTCAGTTACCTGAAGTTCAGCTCTGAATATATGTACCTCCACGAGAACGCTAAAAAAAGAGCATAGCATGATGAAAAAGACGCCAAACTTGACAAAAACAAAATTTTATCGTCTAAATGTTTGTTATTATTAAGAGGAAAGATCAAAGTATTTTGGGGATATTTTTTAACATTTTTTTAATCGTTCCTAACACGTCCGAAAATTTCGTTAAAAATCTTGTTTTTTTTTATGAGTCAGCAAAATTTACCATTTTATAGAATCAATGAAAATCTCAGTTTGAAATTCTTTTAAATATCAATTATCATTTTTCAAAACTTATTTTAAGAAAATCAGAAATTATAATGTTTATTTTAAAAATTTTGAACCAAGCTTAACTTAGCTTCTGCACTGAAAAGATGTAATTTGAAAATAAAACAAAGCAGGTCATAAACTTTCACGTCACTTGACAGTAGTTGAATGACATATTGACGGATTCTGTGAGGATAATTTGTTCTACGGAAGGAGAAAAGTGAAATATTTTACATTTAAGTGAACAAATTAGTTACGTTATTTGTAAGGAAAACTTTCAGCGCTCTAATTTTTTTGTTTTTTTTTTGTACTTAGCTTTCACCTTTACGTTTATGATGCTTTACAAATGAGATTAAATTTCATAAGAAAGGTATCTAATTAATTTATAGGTACCTTTCTCATGAAATTTTATCAGAAGTGTACATAAAATACTATAATTTTATGTACATTTACTACATTTTACTGTGTTATCTGTATTTCCATTCATTTTATTATTAATTTTGATATTTCATTTATGAAAAAAAATGCCATAACTGAGATTAATATAAAAATAAGATCATATAAATTTCATAAGATGATCCTGATACTTTTAGGTACCCTTCTCAGTTGAAATTGAAAAATCAAATAAACTTCTCCACACGTGCTTCGCAAAATTAAAGGCCTTAACAGCGGAGAACAATGCTTAACTCAAATAACGCAACTTAATTGTATTCTGGTTGGTCTTCCATACTTTATAATTAGAACCCGATTATAAACACAAAATTACCTTCTTAATTACTGCGCGTCTTCTGATTAGTCAAAACGATACAATTTACAATGCACTAAACAAAGATCTATCTCATCAAGACACTTACAAAATCCGATGCAGCTTTTAACTAATTTTATAATATTTTAACAACTTAAATGTAAAAATCTATTATAATTAAAAAATAACAAATAATTGTATTAAAAATTCATTTTTCATCGAAAAATTTTGTTGCTTTCAGAAAATATTGTCCATATTTATAAAAACAACTAAAAGCAAATAAAAGCATTTGAAATTAAATAATATATTTGTTTTATTGAGTTTTGTATGTTACAATTCAGAGCTGATTTTCAGTTACGTGGGGTCCAATTAAAAAAAAAACATGATTTGCATTCCTCAAAGCCTTGTGCTTTTAACTATTGTAATCACTAAAACCGATGTGATTGAATTTCTAGCGTTTTCATAAAATTAGTTATGGGGGTAGGTAATAAATATTTACAAAAATATTTCTGCCATGACTTTAATAAAAGAAAGCATATTTATAATAATTTGGATCATCTGTGAATACTTTCTAGAAGTTTCATTAAAAATCTGACAATTATTTTCATTTTTGCAAGATTTTCAAAATTAATGTGCGTCATACAAAAAAACGTGCTAAAAATTGTATGTGTTATTTTACTAGTTCTGGTGATACAAAGAGAAACAAGGATTTTGAAATAAAAATTCAGATTGTTCTAAAAAGAAGGAAAAAATTTAAAAAATAATTAAAATAAATTTGATCTTTCCTCTTAATAATAACATAAATATTTAGACGATAAAATTTTGTTTTCGTCAAGTTTGGTGTCTTTTTCATCATGCTATGCTCTTTTTTTAGCGATCTCGTGGAGGTACCTATACAAAAGTAAAACCTAATAAAACTAAGACATTATTCAATTAGAAAAACTTTTAATGGCTTTTATATTGTATATGTTAAGGACACTATTGTATGAAGCCAAAATATTTTTCTGATGAAAAATGAATTTTTACAGGAATTGTTTTCTTTTTTTTTCAATTTTATATACAAAATGTAATAAAGTTGTTAAATATATTGAAATTAAGTTTCAATGTATGTTCGTTAGAGATCTATCTTTATAGATCATAAATTTGAAAGCTTATATTACAATCCACGACACACATAGGTCTGTTCAATAATTCTCAAAAAGAAAAACAGCATAGCATGATGAAAAAAGTCCCTAAACTTAATAAAAACAAGGTTTTATCGTGAAAAAGTTTGTTATTAATAAGAGGAAAGACCAAAGTATTTTTTAATTATTTTTTAAAAAGTTTTTATTCCTTTTTAGAACGTTTGAAATTTTGGTTGAAAATCTTGTTTTTTTTTGTTTTGTTTTTTACCTCAGCTGTCATGTAATATTTTGCAATAGTTTTTTAGTGCTTTTTTCAGTTGAAAAGCACATTAATTAGGAAATTCTTGCAAAAATCAAATAATTGTCGAATTTTAATGAAACTTTCAAAACTTATTAAAAAATGAATGAATTTATTTTAGAAATGTTTCTTTTCTTAGAAAGTCATCTTTTTTACATCTGTTACACCCTCCTTACTTAATTTTATGAAAACTCGAATATGAGCATCTCTGTAATGTTTTACTTAAATGCAGAAGGCTTTGAAGAATATAATTTTTTTTTGTAAATCAAGGAGCATTTCTACCCAAATTTTAGCTCTGAATTGTAAAATACAAAAAAATTTAAACCCAATAAAACTAAGACCTTATTTAATTAAAAAGGCTATTATGAAATTGCTTCACTTAAAATTCAAAAATACTGTCACTTCTGCCCTTCCGTCTGATAAATTGCCCTGAAGTTGTCAATACATTGATGTGAATGTCAATTCACACCTCCAAAACCAATCACCCAGGACACATGCTTCTCTTATTTCCAACTAAATTTTTTCTGCTAAAAAATTAAGTAATGTTTGTTTCAAATTACAATAAGTATACTTTAAATTTTCTAATTTTTCTAATATAATTTTTGAAAAAAGTATAATTGAATTTTGCAAAATTTTTAAATGGAGAATTTCACTTTTGTTTATAAAACTGTCAAAAATAGCTGACATGATTATGTAAGATAAAAAAAACATATTTAAGTAAAATTTCTGACATGCAAGACAGGATTAAAAAATTTAAAAAATACTTTGGTAAACATTTAGATGATAAAAAAATTGTTTAATCAAGTTTGGGGTCTTTTTTATCAGGGTATACTCTTTTTTAGCAAAGTACTGAGCATACCTACAAATGTATTTTAAAAAAGAATTTTTATTACACCATTTTAGAATCTACATATGTGTTTTTGTTCGGTGAGCAAATGTTGATTCTCTGACTTTCTTTGTTGACTATTATCGTCACATTTTCAAGACTTTTAATATATCTTAAATGTTTTAATCATAATTAATTTCATGATAGTCTGAAATCAATTGTTTGCATAGCATTTTTATGTTGTTTTTTTTAGTATGAGAATTTTAGCATCTTTTTGCGGTAAAAAAACATTTTTTTTTTAAATTTTTGCAAAAATCAAATACTTGTCAGTTTCTAAATCAATTTTCAGGACTTATTCACAAATGAATGAAATTATTTTTAAAATATTTTTTTTAGAAAATCTTGGTAAAAATATTTATATATATTACTGCTGTCAACCCCACTTTTATGAAATTTGGGGAAATTAAATTTTGATCTGAATATTTTTTTTCTTTCAAACTGTCACTCATTTACTGAAAAATCTGTAATGAATCATAAAATAAAAAAGGTTATAAAATTATAACATTATTTAATTAGAAAAGCTTTTGATTGCTTTTATAAATAAGATATATTAAGGACACTATTGTCTTTTTTAAAAATTTTAAAGGAAGAACAATAACTATAGTAAATTAAAAACCAAAATTTATAAAATTCAATAAAATATTACAGAGAACATCTTCATAAATTTTTAAGATTACTGAGTACTTAGAAATTATATAAAAACGACATTCATGTCATTTGCTTATGTTTTCTTTAAAAATAAATGTAAATTTCAAAAAGATTTTAAATCATTGAGTAAGATTTGTCACTTTGAAAATTTTAATATTTCAAATGTTTCACAAAATAAATACTTCTAAGTTTTTATAATCAGAGCAAAAGATGTTAGATTTAATTGAATAATGTTTTATTCATCTTTCTTTCAAGTGCAATAAAAATTTGGTCAATTTGCTAGGATTTTTCAGTCAGTCTATTCATTTATGTACAATTCACTGATTGTTGAAAAGAAAATATCAACAAAAGCAGAATTAAGTAAAAGAAAAATCAATCATTTTGTGATATTGAAAACATGGTTTTATTGGCTAAATGTTAAGAGTGTAAAAAATTATTATATTTATATCCATAATGCAATGTCCTCTTGTTCCTGATGAATAAAACTTAAGCCCATAAAAGTTACTTTATTTGAAGTAGATTCTATTCATGTTTGCTGAACAGTAGAGTAAATTTGTATTTACGTGACATGTTGCAGTTCATTGAAACACAACTGAATGATCATAATCTGTGAGTTTCCAGTTTTCTTTAATAATGCATCTTTTTCATTTACAGATGAGAATTTCCCAATTCAAAAAGACATATCCAAACTCAGACCAAAGAAGAGAAAACATGATATTCTAAACATGTGGATCTGTATTTTTGCATCAGTCTCATGAGTAAATAGTCACACTCAATGAAAGGAGACAATCCTATCTCTCACAAAGGTTGTACACTGGCATTTTTACTTCATTCACATTTCTAAGCACCCATGCAAAAACGTGCAGGAGAGTATCACATCTATTGTCAAGTAGGCTGATTAGCTTTTTCAGAGAATTTAAATTTGAAATGCAATATGGAAACACGTACTGCAGAGAGACCATTTTCTTGTCAAGTGTGTGGATCTGCATTTGCAGACAGTTCTACTTTAAAAAAGCACATACGAATACATACTGGAGAAAAACCATATTCATGTGATGTGTGTGGATCAGCATTTTCACAGAATTCTCTTTTAAAAAATCACATACGAATACACACTGGAGAAAAACCATATTCATGTGATGTGTGTGGATCAACATTTTCGCAGAATTCATATTTAAAAGTACACATGCGAACACACACAGGAGAGAAGCCTTATTCTTGCACTGTTTGTACCTCAGCATTTTCACAAAAATCCAGTTTAAACAACCACATGAAAATACATACAGGAGAGAAACCATTTTCTTGTCAAGTGTGTGGATCAACATTTTCACTCAGTTCTTCTTTAAAGGATCACATGAGACTACACACGGGAGAGAAACCATATACTTGTGATGTGTGTGGATCAGCCTTTTCACAGAAATCACATTTAAAAGTACACCTGCAAACACATACAGGAGTGAAGCCTTATTCTTGTACAGTTTGTGCTGCAGTATTTTCACGGAATTCCAATTTAAAAGACCACATGCAAATACATACAGGAGAGAGACCATTTCCTTGTCAAATGTGTGAATCAGCATTTTCACATAATTCCAGTTTAAAAAAGCATATGCGAATACACACAGGAGAGAAACCATTTTCTTGCGAAGTGTGTGGATCAGCATTTTCAGAGCGTTCTACTTTAAAGAAACATGTTCGAATACATACTGGGGAGAAACCATTTTCTTGTGAAGTGTGTGGATCAGCATTTTCACAATCTTCAAATTTAAAAGTACACATGCGAACACATGCCAATGAGAACCCTTAGTTTTGTACAGTGTGTGGAACAGCATCTTCACATAATTCTTATAAAAAACATAAAATAATGTGAACTGGAAAGAAACTATTCTTGTGAAGTAGATAGATCAATATTTTCAAACAATACTAACACACTTGATAATAGACATAACAGAATAAAACTTTGTTTTTTGTGTAGATCAATGTTTTCACGGTGTACTTTTAAAAAATAAGTGAACCCATTTTCTTGTCAAGTGTATGGATCATTTTTACAAATTTCTCATTTAAAAAGTCATGTGGATAGACTGGAGAGAAACCTTTTTTTTTGCTTGGTGTATGTATCTACACTTTCACAGCATTCTGGTTCAAAAGTACATGTGAACACGTAAAAACATTTTCCTAAATCAAGCAAATGCACAGTCTTGTCAAGTGTGTGGATCAGCATTTTCTTGTCATGTATCTGGATCAGCATTTTCAGAAAGTACTTAATTCAAAAGCAATCACTGGAGAGGAACTATATTCTTTTGATCCTTTTCACAGAATTCATATATAAATGTAGACGTGAACTTGATGAAAAACATTTTCATTAGCACTGGAGAGCATTTTTGATAGTTAAACTTTGAAAACTGTATTTCATGCTAGAAGATATTTCCTATGAACATCTTAATGGACCCTGTGGAATAAATAAACAGTTTTGTTCAAAATTTGCAGCAGGTTAGCAAGTACAATAAGCACCTGCTGTTTACAGGTTTATTATGTTAAAACTCTGGTTCCCATACAATCACCAAAGTTAAGCAGCGTCAAGCCTGGTTAATACCTAGGTGCTAGATTGCTTGTGAATACCAGGTGCTGTAAGTGATGTAATGGGTAACAGCTTGGAATTGGAGATCAGAGAGCAGAGTTCTAATTCCACTTGAGTTCATTATATTCACTTATAAACAAATAACTCTTCTCCTTCTAAGTATGGTTTAATTAGTACGACATATATATCAGTAACTCATTATTGTCTCAAAAAATAAATTGTTACAATCTAAAATATTTTCTGTCTTTAAATAACCTACAAAAGGTTGATAGGCCATAAAAAACAAATCAGTAAATCAACAGAGACCTGAAGAATGTAAAAGAGTGCATCAGCAAAAATATTGTGATGAAGACTACTCTAAATCAGTGCATAGAAATAATAATTTCTCATTTTGTTAGTTAAGACTAAAACCCATTATCTGCCTATTATAGCATAGCATTTCATTCATCAATAATATTTAGATTATGACTGGCTAATGCTTGTATATTTTAAAGAACTCTAAACAAGCTTTTTATTGTTGTTGATTTGAATTTGTTTTTACTCATTACTTTGTCGGTTTTATCCTAATTGAAAAGAATTTCTCTAAACTTTGTTGCAACTACCTCACAAAAAATAAGAGATTTAATTAACTCAAAATGAAATAATCACTTTAAACCTGAAGCAGGAATTTAGAAATTAGATGGTAAAAAATGTCCAATGAAATACATAAGTGAAACATCTCCAAATGAAAAGATCATATATTACAGAAGGGATTTTTTACAAAACAATACACTCCCTCTTCTTGGGAGGCATGGTGGCATTCACTGCCTTCATATATAAATAATAGAACTTCTTTTTTTGTTTGTTTTTTTTACTCCTGTTCATCCAATAAAAATCCCAAGAGCCACTCAGGATAGAGGGTTACTGTGTGGTGTTGCATTAACATAATAAAAGGGAAGAATTGTAGTTCTTCAGGTTATGCAGGAAAGATAACAGTTAAAAGAAGAGGTCAAGATTTAATTTGTGGATAGCATTTCAAAGTACACTCGGAGACATTAGAAGTAAGAGTGTAGAAGTAGACTATGGAAGGAAATGGAAACCCAATCCTAAGCAGGAGACAAGTTATAAACCTCTACTCCTATTCAAAAGACTGGGAGGAGTGTGAACCGGACAATGGCTATATTTAAGCACCTGATGATCAGTTTTATCACTGAAACTTTTGGCCATATGTACGCTTGAGATGTTTTTCATAAGATACCAAAAAGATATTTGTGTGATATGTGAATCTGTCTGAAGGACACTGAGTACTGTACTCCAAAAATTAATGACAGTCCGTATTTAGTTAAGTAGATTTCTATGAAAGCATTGTTTATATTATGTGTGTGTGCATATGTGTGTCTATATATATATATATATATACACACATGTACACACACACACATATATATACACACACACACACACATATGTATACACACAAATATACACACACATAGACATATATATATATATACACACATACATATATATATATATATATACACACATACAAAAATTTTAGTTTCACCCTTCATTTCTTAAAATGAAATATTTTTGTATTTTTCTAAAGTAAAAGATAAAATTTCACTAACTAGTGTATTTGCTTTTACTTTGACAAAAAAGACTTAACTATAAAAAAAATGACACAACAGCATCATATTTTGTTTTCATCAATAAAACCACCTGCCTTAATTACTGCTTTACAAATGTTTGGCATTCTTTCCAACAGTTTTAAAATAACAAAGTAGATGCCAAGCCTTGCCAACCATTCATCAAGCATTGAAAAAGTTCAATCACACTCTTCAGGTATTCTATTTTCTTCTTCATTCCCCAACCCAGTTTGAGCCTCCATCCCCCTTTTTAGGGGAAATCACCATTTGATCCAGTGTGCTTTACTGCTCAGCCATGGAAAATGATGCAGCCCAAACATTGGTTTTACCTACAAAGGGGGGTATGCAGATTTGATCCCTGCCAGGGAATGTGTTTTTTCTTTAATAAGATTTCCCAAACGTGCAGGTCAATAGATGTAATACATAGTGTTTAATAAATTAAAGTGGGGCACCTATTTTAAATCAGAAGTGTCCACTATAATAATGCTTTAAGTAATAAAAATGTCAGATTAAAAATAAAAAAACTCCATTCTTTAGATAAAAATATAGTTTTAAGGTATGCTATAGTCATAGGTAAAAGTGCTCAATATCAGAGACAGAGCTTGTTTAAATATAAAAATTTATATAGGTCAACACTAATGTGTGAACACTATCTTCAAGCCTGTATTCACTTTATAATAAATATACATTTTGTTCTTTGCCACAACTGAGTTTCATGCACATACCATTCATCAGGCATGGATTGAAAAAAGTTTTCAATCTGGGCCTGAAACTCAGTGTTGTATCAAACTGTGAGGAACAAAATCTATATTTATAGTATAAATTTTAGCTCTTATTTTACATTGGATACTGTTTTATTAACACCACAACTCACTGTGCACTATTAAGTACATATATAATAGCTGGCCACTCATATTCGAGGATACCCGTCTACTAGGGTGGCTAGCCAATCCCTATTATAATTGCTTGTTCAAGCGCATCTGTGTTTGCACAGCACCCACAGAGCCCACCTGTGGTTTATACTGCAACTATGCTGAGCAGACCTTAGTTACAGTTTCTGGGAGAAAGTGTGTTATCTAGCATGATCAACAATTTGAACAAGGACAGCATGCTCAAGCCCTTGGCCATGATGACTCCTGGTTTCATGCTAGCACAGGTATTGCTGACCCACAAAAGTTCCATCTACCCAATTTCACTCACAAGGCGTGTCAACCTGTGGTATGGTTTTCAGACACTTTCCAAAGGTGCTGCATGCTGGGATTGACCTCGATCCAATCCAATAACATCAGGAAGTCGCCTTCCCGACAAAGAGACCCGGGTCTCATGGTCAGAAAGCGAACTTTCTAACCACTTGGCTATGCGCCCATATATATAGTTTTCCATTTGACACACACACACACACACACACATATCTATATATATATATATATATATCTATATATATATATATATATAGTTAAATTCCCAGATCAACTCTGTGGACAAGACATATTGGTATAAAATGACAATTGGAAAAATCTTAGATTTTGCCGACGCGTTTCGTCTTCCGACTTTTTCAAGGCAAAAATGAAATCGAAATATCTCTGTTGTTATTGTTACATTAAAATCCAAATTTAAAAACTAGATGCTTCTGTCCAAGCCTTTTTTTCTGGTTAGTAAGAGATCTTGGTTTTTTTTTGTTGTTTTTATTGTTTTTATCTAAGATTTTTCCAATTGTCATTTTATACCAATATGTCTTGTCCACAGAGTTGATCTGGGAATTTAACTATATTGTCGACATGGAAAAAAAAAAACAACAAAAAAAATAAAAAATAAACAAGATCTCTTACTAACCAGAAAAAAAGGCTTGGACAGAAGCGTCTAGTTTTTAAATTTGGATTTTAATGTAACAATAACAACAGAGATATTTCGATTTCATTTTTGCCTTGAAAAAGTCTGAAGACGAAACGCGTCGGCAAAATCTAAGATTTTTCCAATTGTCATTTTATACCATATATATATATATATATATATATACATACATACATACATGACAAAAGGAAAACTTAGCTGATGCATTTTGTCTACTGAGGAACTTTATCAAGGCAAATGTCCCTTAAAGGGTGAAAAACACATTGGCTAAGATAAGTTTTCCTTTTGTCTTTATTCATATTGTCCTTTTACACATATACTCTATCTGAAAGTTACACACACACACACACACACACACACACACACATATATATATATATATAATTGTGCATTTGGGCAGCAATCCCTTTTATAAAAGTGTCATTAAAAAATTATAAGAACACTAGAAAAATTCAATAAAACCCTTAACCACTGTACCTTGTCAGTCATTCTTAATGAAACTTATATGCTCCAATACTGAGCAGAATCAGTGTTTGTATGGATATAGCATTCGAGTACAACTGAGTTGCACTAGTATCTAGCTTATATGATTTGAAGTTCATCTTGCAGGTGTTGTGTGTCCATTTAGTCCTTAGGCTGCTTTAGAACATTAACAAAAAATTAGCTCCTCAGGTAAAATTTGAGTACTGGTCAATGCATTTATTCTTCATACTGACTAAACAGGCAGAGGTCACAGAGTTCACATATCAGTTGGCTAGGTTGTCAGACACTCGGCAACATTATTTGACTTCAGTTATGTTTTTATGGGGAAACTGGTTTTTGTGTGAAATTAGATAAAAGAATAAAGGTGTTATTGTGTTAAATATGTTTTTAATTCTCTCATAATTCATATTATGCATCTTAGCAATAGTTCACAAATATAAATCAGAAATAAAATGTTTATGATTAAAATTACTGTAGCTTTATTATTTTTTGTGCAATTATTAATATTTTGATAATTTACTAACACTTCCACTGTTCTCGACACACTCGTATATATATTTTTAAACTTACATTACCTACTGTTGGCATATATATACATATTCAAGAAATGAATCTTAGCAAACAGACCTTTGTGGGACCAATAAAATGGAGTGTCAAAAGGATGTTTTTTCCTTTGACACTGCTATTATTTTAACTACCTTCACCCCTCAGCAATGTTTATTTATTCTTTTAAAAACAATAATTAGAATTGTAATAAAATGTAAACATACGAAAGTGATTTTATACATTTTCTTTGTTCTTGAGAATTGAGAACAAAAATAATTAACACTATTATATTGTTTTTGGAATGGTTGGTAAAACATTGGCTAATTGCTAAACAATTTTAACTTTATAAAATGGTAAATAATAAGAGTTTCCTTGTAGTTGGTTCACATATTTTAATAATTTAAATCTTTATAAATTTATGAATGTTTTTGCATTTATTTCTCTATAAATTGGTAAATGATAAATATTGTATTAATTTTTAGAATGTTGTAAATAAATAGTGTAATAGTTTAATATTTTTGTTGTAAATTTTCAAGAAAAAAATGAAAAAAATTCACTTTTATCATATTTTTAGGTTTTATTACAATTCTAAGCATTGCTTTTTTAAAAAAAACAATAAACATTGTTGAGAAGTGAAGGTAGTTAAAATAATAGCTGTGTCAAGGGAAAAAAATGTCCTTTTGATACTTTGTTTTATTTTTCGTTTTTTTTATGGGCATGAAAAAACTTAGCAAAAAAAGAGCAAACCCTGATGAAAAAAGGCCCCAAACTTGATTAAACATTTTTTTTATCGTCTAAAAATGTTTGTTATTGAGAGGAAAGACCAAAGTATTTTTTGAATGTTTTAAAATTTTTTTTAATCATTTCTAGCACGTCCGAAATTTTAGTTAAAAAAATCTTGTTTTTTTTTTTGAGTCAGCAAAATTTACATAAAATCGATCGTGTCAGCTATTTTTGACAACTTTGTAAACAAAACTGAAATTCTCCATTTAAAAATCTTTTAAAAATCAATTATAATTTTTTTCAAAATTTAATTTAAGAAAATTAGAAATTATAAAGTTTAATATATTTTGAAAAAGAAATTACTTGCTTTTTACACTGAAAAATGTACTTTAAAATAAGAGAAAGCCGGTCTTACCAGCGGTGTTGATTGACAAATAGCGTGATGATTTCAACATGCACTGATATCTTACGTAAGGAAATAAAGTTTCAGAAAGTATATTTTATTTTATAAAGATAATTATGCTGTGCTTTGAGAATTGTAAATATTGCTAAAATCAGCCATTTTTAGAAATTAGAAATAAACTTATTCCAATCAATTTAAATTAATTTTAAAATACAGCAAAGTATATTGCTTATTGGAAGTATTAAATTTAATCTGTTAGCTAGAAACTAAAACTAAAATAAAGGCTTCAAAAAAGATTTTTCATTTTTAAAAATTTGTTTTAAACCTGAGGTGTTGTATTTCTTTTAAGATATTTGTAAAATGTTCTTATGGTTAGTTGAAAAATGAGAGAAAATTTAAGACACTTTAACAAAAAGAACAAAAAATGTATAAATTCACTTTCATATATTTCATATTTGTTTAGGCTTTATTCCAATTCTAATCAGTACTTTTTAAAACAGTAAACATTTCCAAAGAGTGAAGGTAGTTAAAAACAGTGTCATTGGGGGGAGGATGTCTTTTTGACATTACATCTTATTGTGGGCACGTTTGTTCATATTTGCCATATTTCCAATGTGTTCATATTCAATATTAAATTTGTTTTTAATGATATGAAGTAATTGATGATTTAGTTTTTAAAAAATGTAAAACTTAGAAACATCCAAAATTTACTCGTAAGGATTAGCCACAAGTGGATGTATAGCTGACCTGAAAAAATATTTAAGTTACCTTAAAACAGAGTCAATATAAAGTTTATTCATTAATGAATACATACTGAACATTTTCTTTATGCCATGAACATGAATAACATGAGATGTTGCAGTTTATTGAAACAAAATTGGGTCATTGTAATTGTATTTTGCAACAATACATGAATTTTCCATTTTTAATAAAGCATTTTCTTTCTTTGCAGATATCAGTTATCATGGAGAATAGTAATTTTTGAATTTGAACAGATACAATCTTTGACTGAAGAAGAGAAAACATTCTTGGGCATGTGTGGATCTACATTTTGATAGTCTTCATATTAAAATGGTCAATAGAGTAAATAATTGACTTTCCTATTTCTCACCAAGGTTGTACACTAGCATTTTTATTTAATTCATATTTCCAAAAACCCATTTAAACACAAACTAGAGAATAACACTGCTCTTGTCAAATGTGCAGATAAGCTTTTTCACAGAGTTTAAATTTGAAATGATATACAGAAGCACATACTAGAAAAGAAACGTTATTCTTGTAAAGTGTGTGGATCATCATTTAGACCAGGGGTGGGCAAACCTTTTAGTACAAGGGCCGCATTCTCAAAATTTATAGTTTTACTGGGCCGCATAGTATATATAAACCAAAATAATTGATATTTAAAATTGGCAAAATAAAGGGCTTTTAAAGGAAAAATATAGTTTTAATAAATAACATTTTAAAGTGGGCCGCATGAAATCGTTTGGCAGACCACATGAGGCCCGCAGGCTGTAGTTTGCCCACCCCTGATTTAGACAGTATTCAAATTTTAAAGTACATCAAGACATGAAAACTTATTGAAGGAACTGTGTTGAAAAGCCACATGCAAGTACCCACACTTGTCAAGTGTGTGGATCATTATTTTCAAAGAATTCCATGTTAAAAGACCACATGAATGTTCATACAAGAGAGAAATTATTTTCCTGTCATGTGTGCAAATCAGCATTTTCACAGAATTCCAGTTTAAAAAAACACATGCGAATACATACATGAGAGAAACCATTCGCTTGTCAAGTGTGGAACAGCATTTTCACAGAATTCACATGTAAAAAGCCATATGCGAATACACACAGGAGAGAAACCAATTGTTTGTCATGTGTGTAGATCTTCTTTTTCACAGAATTCAAATTTAACAGTGCATATGCAAATACACACTGGTGAGAAACCTTTTCCTTGCAGAGTGTGTGGTTTAACATTTCCTTATTAAAAAAGCCCATACAAATACAGGAGAGAAACCATTTTCTTGTGAAGTGTGTGATTTAACATTTTCATTGAGTTCATATTTTAAAAAACACATGCAAATTCACACAGTGGAGAAACCATTTTCTTGTCAAGTTTGTGGAATAGCATTTTCACATAATTGCAAGTTAAAATATCATATGAGAATACATACAGGAGAGAAACTATTTTCTTGTCAAGTGTGTGGATCAGCATTCTCAAGAATAACAGTTTAAAAGAACATATTAAAATACATATAGGAGAGAAACAATTTTCTTGTCATGTGTGTAGATCAGCTTTCTCAAGGAATTCCAGGTTAAAAGAACACATTGGAATACACACAGGAGAGAAACCATTTTCATGTCAAGTATGTGGATCAGCATTTTCACAGAGTGCACACTTAAAAATCATATGTGAATACACACAGGGGAGAAACTATTTTATTGTCTGTGGATCATCATTCACAGAATTCCAACTTAAAAAGGTTATATACAGGTGAGAAACCATTTTCATGGGAATTGTGTAAGTCAATATTTTCACAGAATTCTTTGTTAAAAGTACACATCCAGGCACATAATGAAAAAGAAACAATTAATGAACAGATTGCCAAGTAGTAAATTAAAAATCTGTATCATGTTTCAAGCAATAGTGTGAAACAAATAGTGTCAGATGATCTAATGCCCTTGTGTTTTAAGCTCTAAAAAAATATTTTGTTATTTTGAGGAGAGCCTAACTGGTCCTGACATTTCTATCCAAACTTGGTGCTAAAATTACAAAAATATATTTGGACCAATCAAAAATTGGTAACTTCTCATTTCAAATAGGCCACAACTGGAGCCTACCTAAAAGCATAAATTCTGTGATTTTTACCACTGAAAGTATCTCTAAGAATTTTCATCCTGAAATTTAAACTATGAACTACTTTGTTAGCTGCTCAAGTCTGTCAGAGAATACCAGTTCAATATCTTCTACTCAGGAATAATTTTTTAAAGTTTCTAACAGATGTTTTCAGCACCAAACTGTTAATATGAATGAAGAAAGTGAAGCTCATTAATATATATTTCTAAATAAATAGATTTTTATTTATTTTTTTGGTGTTAAAATAAAATGTGAAAATTGTTTAAGTAATACCCACATACAAACATTTATTATTTATAGAGTATATATAATTAACTGACACAGAGATACACACACTAACTCACACAAAGACATTGTGGCAATGTGGCAGATGAAAATTTTGCCACAAAGCTTAAGCTTCCTTAGACTATAGCAATTTGTCTGCCCCACCATATTTAATCTTCTGCTTTAAATCAGATTTTTAAAAAAAATGACAATATTGTCTTAGACTATTTCAGTAGTAATTAAATTAAAAAAATTCAAAAGAAATATTTCTATCCACAAATATTTTCAAGGGTGTCTCCTATAATTGAAAGCTTCCCCAGACAAGACAGATGGTATCCCTTCAAATTTTCAGAACTTCATAATTTTTAATTTTAGGAGAGGCAAAAGGAGCATATCATTGGCTCCCACTCTCACACCTTGTGAAAAAATATAAAGGAGACATCCACTCTCTGGCACTTGGAAAAAAGAGCATGCTTGCTAAGGTGCTGTACATATATGCATACATACATATATATATATATATATATATATATATATATATATATATATATATATATATATATATATATATATCAGTGGCCAGTTGGGTTCAGCCCAAGTCAGTCAATATTCAAGTATATCTATTTCAAAGCAACAAAAATCTTTTGTAGTGTGTTGTTTTCATTCTTGACTTTAGCTGGATCCAAAATTGTTTTAATTCAGTGTCCCAAAATATTGAGCAAAATACATTTTGTTAATATTCTTCATAATAAAAAGGAAAGAAAAATTACAAAGAAAGTAAGTTAAAAAAGAATGAAATAAAATTAATGTGGCTTGTAGGTCTGGGCCTTATCTGAGCTGGAGACATACTTAATATGCAATGTATTTCTTAATTTAATTTTTAAAACATTTTTATTTCAACTTATTATTTTCAAATATTTATTTTAAATAATTTATTCCATACACTGAATCAAAAATTTTAAAATCAAAGTGTCAACTCGAGGGTTGGGGTGAGGAGTGAGATTGGGGTAGTGTTGAGGAAAAATGATATCATTCAGCAGTACTGATCATAAAACTAAAAATTCACAGATACATAAACCCACTAACGCATAGACATATATGCAAACACACACTTGAGATAGATGCACACGTTATTTAAAAAAAACATATATGACTAGAGATTTTTAAAAATTATATATTTTAGTTAGAGAAAAGGAATCATTTTAGTATCTAAGTTATACCAGTAGTATATTTTATTAAAGATTGTAAACAAACATTGATGACCTAGAGTCACCACAACACACACACACACACACAAACACACTTATATATATATTAACAATTATAAATTGCTACATAAATGTAATATATTAAAATATAATGTTTGGACATTGGTATTAACCTACCTTATATATATATATATATATATATATATATATATATATATATATATATATATATATATATATATCACAAGATTTACCACATCATGCTGTCCACATTTGCAATTTAGGAAAATTCTTGTTGAAAATACATTTATACTTTTTCATTAAATTAATAAACTGAAAATTCTTGAATCTATCAATATTAAAAAAATTGAAACCAATCCTTAATAAGATTAACTATGAATACTACACAAATGCTTTAAAATGTTTACAGTAGATTAAAATATCTAGGTTTTAACTAATAGTTTGAAAAAAAAATAACATTTGGGCACATCATAACTTAGTTATCTTCCCTGACGTTTATCTTGCATTATCTGCATTACTGGTGGCAGAGAAAAATGAGGTAATGCCCAGCTACCAGTTGAACAGTGGTAGAGAAAAATGACTTAATGCCCAGCCACCAGTTGAACGGTGTTTAAACACTTGTAACTATTTTTATATCTACTGTGAAACATTAGATACCAATTATTTGTGAATTTTGACTCAGGAGCTCTGGCAGAACGGTTAAAATTGTTCAGTAATGCAGTGCTCATAGGATTAAACAATACAGCACCTAACTTTAGTGTTTTTCACTTCACAGGTCAAAAATTTAACTTTCAGATGAACACAACAATTTTGTCTCAGAAAAACAACATCCTGATGATGACATTTTGCTAATATCAAATTGAGAGGATCTTATAGAAAATAAGTATACAAAACTGGTCTAAATTATTCAATAAGACATATATATGAACAATGGCTTGATGTTTTGTTTTTTAACACCTCGTGACCCAGGTGATGACAACAACACTTAGCAGACAGCATTGTTTTTTTCACCACGTCTTTCGCATTTCCCATGATCTGATAATATAGCAGTTTGCTTTATTCAATGATGTTCACACCAACTTAAAGAGAAAGGATTGAAGTTTGAAAAAAATTGTTTTCAAGTGAAAAAAGATATTTTTTCATAAAAAATGATTTTTCTCAGAAAATTGGCTATAATTTTTTAATACTAACCCCCGAGTGACATTTTTCACAGCCAAATCAAATATTAATTCCATGTGCAAAAAATAGCTGTCTGGATCCTATAACATGGCCCGAAAACATCTAGAAGTTAACTGATTGATCAAAAATTTGTTGCAGAAAATTGTTTTCCACAGTCAGTTTCTATTATTCATCTTGATGTTGTCATTTTCAGACAACCAAGTCATCAAGGATTCAGGAAAACAGTTTGGCACAGGTTTGCTTTGAGAACTTTACATTCTATGAGGGGTTTAAAATGTTACTGACGAATGGGATTTTTTGCCAAATATTTCGTTCCAGCACCATCTTGGATTTTCCTATAGGACAAAAACAAGCATTTTAAACAGCTGTGATAGATATATATATATATATATATATATATATGTATATATATATATATATATATATATGAGAACTAGAAAGTGTTATTATAAAATAGACATGATATGTCTATATTATTCAATGAAACATGTTTGAATGATATATATATCACATATTTATTAAATATTTCATTTATTACACATCTTGTAAAAAATAAGAGCCAATGGCTCCCTGGCTCTTGGGAAATGGAACATGCTCCTTTTGGGAGGGCTCCTTAAAGTGCTGTACACACATACACACATATATGATATGTATCATCCTTTACGATTTCATTTTTCATTTTGTCATATATATATATAGGGTTGGTGCATAATTATTAGGCGTTTTTAGGTGAGTTATTTGTTAATAAAAATTGCTGTTTACTTTTTAATCAAAATATTTTCAGCTTATAAAAATGCATGTCAATCATATGTGCTGGATTAATCATTTAAAAATGTTATTGTTGAATTGTTATGTATCTTTTTTCACAATAAATATTGTTTTTATATATATATATATATATATATATATATATATATATATATATATATATATATATATATATATAGAGAGAGAGAGAGAGAGAGAGAGAGAGAGAGAGAGAGAGAGATCAACTTTCTTAAGTAAATTTTATTAAAAATCAAATGCTATTTTGGATTACATATTTTGGGACATTTATTAAATATTTCGTTTATTATAAGAATAAAAATGTCAACAAAATTGTTCTGTTATTTTTCAATACATGTATGTTTATCAAAAGTGTACATAATGTTTTGTGCAAGACACTGACATACAGGGAAATGATAATGGCTTACTGTTCCATGCCCGAACAGTGAAACCAGTTTTGTCATTTTGAGGAGGGGCAAAATACATGTATTGTTGCTATCTAAATTTGGTAAAAAAATAAACTTGTACCAAGCAAAACAAGTATCCCCTAATTTTAAACAGGTCTCTCTGGGAGCCTATCTTAAAGTATAAATTCTCTGAGGTTTACTACTGAAAACATATCTGACACCACTGCCAACCTGACTTCTTATCCACATGATACTTTGTTGGCTACTCAGACATGCACAACAGACTCCTATTTGTGTCTGCTTATAGTAAATGTAAATGTGTCTTCAAAGAGGGCAAGTTTTTGTTGATAGAATGAAGCACCATGTAAGCTCTAATAAGTTTGGTTCTTATGCCTGCTGGCGGATCTGTAATAGTGTGATAAGAGTAAGTCTTATATCCCTCCTCGCTTCACTCAATGTCAGCTGTTAAAATCTGCTGATGAAGCAGAATGTTTTGCTCATAAATTCTCTTCAAATTCTACTGTAGACTCATCAACTTTGCCTGACTTTCCACTTAGAACTGAGTCTCTATTGGGCAATATGCATATAAGTCCATCCATAGCTTCTGCTATCATCTTTAAACTGGATATCCATAATGCATCTGGACTTGATGCTATTCCTGCAATAGTTCTTTAGAAATGTATTCCTGAACTGGCTCCTGTTCTCTCTAAATTCTATAATAAATGCCTTGTGACTTCTTGCTTTCCTACTTGTTGGAAATTCTGTTCTGTAGTTCCAGTCTTTATGAACTTGGGCAAACCATTAGACCCTTCTAAATATTGGCCTATGAGCCTTCTACCTCTTTTTGGCAATGTATTAGAGGCTCCAATTAACTCTAAATTACTTAAACATCTCATCTTGCAGGGCCTGCTTTCAGATAAGCAATATTGTTTTTGCTTCTCTAGGTCAACTGCTGATGATATTCAAGCTTTAGATAAGAATGGTGGAGCTGGAGTTTTTTTGCTTTGGTTAACTCAAAGGCACTTGAAAGGGTTTGGTATACTGGGCTTCCCAAGATGAAAGTTTAAGATATTTCTGGATGAATTTTTAAACTGATTCAGTCTTTCTTATCAAATCACGAAATGAAAGTTGTCTTGCATGGCTAATCTTCTAGATCTTTTTGAATTAATGTAGGTGACTCCATCCTTGGACCTACATTGTACTTAATTTTCATCAACGACCTTCCTGATGTCATCTGTTCTCAAATCAATATCTATGCTGATGTCGCAACTATTTACTTCTGTCTTAAGTAAATTTTATCAGATCAGTAGGGTCAAATTGTCAGCTGATCTAAACAAAGAACCTGCAATCTGTTGTTAACTGGAACAAGGAATGGCTTGTTAATTTTAATGCATCCAAATTGACACCGCTCTCTTTTAATCATCTGAGAGAACCATTTTTACCTTCCATCAACATGGCTGAAGCTGATCTCTGGGAGAGTGACTCATTGCACCTTCTCAGACTAACATTTTCCACCAACATTAAGTAGGTAGATTATATTGAATCAATTGCTAGAAAAAGTTGTATTGTATTGTGCTAGACAATTTCTCTCTCCGAAATCTAATTTACATATTTATAAGTCTACCATCCACCCATGCTTTGAATATTGCTGCCACATTTTTGTCTGGTGCTCCTGCTAAATATTTAGAGATTCTTGATAGCATCCAAAGAAGAATCTGTAATATTATTGATCCTGACATGGCATCGCAGTTTCAGTCACTTTCCCACTGATGTAATGTAGCTTCCCTGTGCCTTTTCTCTAAATTCTTTCATGTTGAAATTTTCTATATGGTACATAGACTTATGAAATTAAATTAACTACGGTACTAGATTAGTGGCAAGGTCTCATCATTTTACAGTTGAAATGGCTAGATCTAACTGTAAGTTCTATACTAACAGTTTCTTCTGTTACACTTCTCTCTTGTGGAGTTCTCTTCCAGCTTCTTAGACAACTTTGATCTTCAAAAATTTTTAATTTATTGTTCTCTCTCATTAATAGTGTTTTTTTTTTTTCACATATTCCTTAATACTCAGTAACTCATTGCATCTTAGTGGCTTTATTGCCTTGCTTGGGTGTGAAATGATGGAAAAAACCCAACAAAAACATAAATTTTTCAAAATGCGTGTGTGTGTGTGTGTGTTTGTTTAGTAAATCCATAGTGGTAGATAAGGCAGGAACTAGTGGAAAACTCTCAGGTATCCCAACTACACGGGAAGTGCAAATAGATTTACCTTAAAAAAAAACTAAGAGTGAAATACACAGTGAAGATCAATATCATTACATTAAACATATTGCATCCTAATTGATATGCCGCTAATCAAACAAAGAAACAAACAAAACAAAAGTTGATAACTAAACAGTAAAACAGACGGGAATTACCTCCCCTGATTCCGACTCTTTGGCAAACCTTTTGACTTCGATTGCCAGTATTGGACTTCTTCAATATATAATAAATAAAGAACATTCGTCTATTTAAAATTCTACATTGTTTTTTTTTTTCTCTAAAGTTGTAAATATACATGCTTCATTCGAAAATGACTTGATAAATTTGATAAAAAAATCTATCGTTTTGGAGTTATTGTCAGTAAAAGTTTTTAGTTTCATTCACGTCGTTGGTGGCAGCCATTACTGGCGTTGTTTGCATACACTCGCTGTGGAAGGCTAAGCACGAAAGAATGCAGTTAACGTACTTTTTTTTTTTTTTACTGATCCTACTCGTCTCAACTTGTCTCAATTACTGCACAAGAGAACTATATTGCATGCACAATAAACACGACAAGTGAATATTCCACTCATACTTGTTCAGCAGCAAATGTATGCAAACAACGCCAGTAATGACTGCCATGATGCGAATGAATCCGAACAGATTTTATTTTTATCAAATCTATCAAGTCATTTTCGAATAAAGCCTGTAAATTTTACACCTTTGGAAAAATTTAATCACAAACTGATCGCGGGTCCTAATCTGCAAATTAACCAAAGAAATTATTAATGCTCCCAAGAACATTAAATTTCGGCACTAAATGACTCATCATAAGGAGTTGATATGCTGCTAATCAAACAAAGAAAGAAACAAAACAAAAGTTGATAACTAAACAGTAAACGGGAATTACCTCCCCTGATTTCGATTCTTTGGCAAACATTTTGACTTCGATTGCCAGTATTGGACTTCTTCAATATATAACAAATAAAGAACATTCGTCTATTTAAAATTCTACCTTGCTTTCCCTTGGAAAAAACTTTTTTCTCTAAAGGAAGACAAATCAGACGAAAAAAGAAGTAAGTTGAAGTTGAACGTTCTCCTAATTTCTTTGTTTACAAATTAAAAGACGTATTCCTAGGCTTTGCAGTAAGATTTTTTTCATTTTTTTACCTGCATCAAAGTCAGTTTTATTTTTATATCAAAATATTTTATCCTTTGTTGAAATTTAAAATTATCAGCAAGTTAAATGAATAATTCTGTTTTGAAAAGTGATTCCTTTTTTTATTTTTTGGAAATCTAATTTTATAGTTTCTTTATCCATCTTTTATTTTTAATAAACAGCGAAATTAATTTTATTTTTGCTTAACTTACTCACAATGTCATTTCTTTTATTCTGACTTTTGTAAATAATACATTGCCATAGTTTCCAACATTCACACCAGGGCAGTTTTCGTGTAAAAAATTTTCCTTGGCATTTTTTAAAGCTTCATACACAGGTATTTATTGAGTGCATCTGTCACCGAGACAAACCTCGTGAGCGGGTAAGTGTCGCAAACGAAAAGTTGACCTGACAAACTACTCGGGCCCTTTTTTATTAGCTGAAAATCGTATATTGGAATTTCATTCTTTTACGGAAATTTTCGTTTGTAGTTGCTTCGTTTTACATTAAATATTATACCAATAAATTTTTCATTCAGATCCGGTGCTACTCCAATGTTTGTCCCTTCGTATTAAATGGTCGTTGTTTCGACAATGTTAAACCTTCGTGCCCGCAAAAAAAAAAAAAAAGAAAAGGTTTATCAAAGTGACAGTTTTTCCATCGACACCGCTATTATTTTAAGTACTTTCACTCTTCGTCAATGTCTATTAAAAAAAAAAAATTAAAAAAACAAAACAAAAACGATGAGTAAAATTTTCATGTAACTTGAAATAAGAAATGGTCAGAAAATGCATTTTTTCAAAATTTATAATTACTGTTGTAACCAACAGTAATTATAAATTTTGAAAAAATGTAAAGGAATTTGTATTCTATTCACCAAGAAACCCGATGTGGAGTGGGGAAGCGATAAAATTCAAATGGTTGTGTGGCAGTTAGTCAAGGTAAGAAACAGGTTATATTTATTATTGTAAAAATACAATAATTGCAGCACAAGGCCAAAGGGGAAATAGGGAAAGGCTGATTTTTCGCTAACTATCCTAGTCCTAGTTAATCACAATCATGACCCATTCATCCAATACAATTTATCAATTTACCACAAGAACTCATCCGTCACCATCCTGTCTTTAATGAGATAGCACATTCTAAATCAATTACCAGATAAGCAAAAACTCAGAGTTACTGAGGTAATTTACTGCTAGTTCCCAAAACCAGAAAGAGTGCAACTTGGTTGCTGACAAGCTGAGCCACCCACAGAGTGTATACTTTAGGACCTCCTTCACTAATTCATGATATAAGACTCTTCGAGGCCGTGAAAAGTCACTGGACTGTGGAATGGCCCTCAAGGCCGCTCAACGTTCACTGAGGAAACTCAACAGCTTTCTGGACCTACAAAGAGGCTTAGCCTAGGAAATGGGAGGAGTGATGGTAAGGTTAGGGGAGGTGTCCCTAACACTCCCTACCAAAATTGAGTCCTCTATCAAAATTCAGTATAGGAAAGCCAACCTCAAGGTGTGGCACAAACTCACCAAATATGGCAATCCTAGTCCCCATTACACAGACACTGGACACAGACTTCTTTATGACCCTTCTGCTTGCAACCACCCCACAAGAGGGTAGACACCAAGTGCTCAATCACCTTCCTATGGACATTGCAAAGAGGAAGAACAGCCAACCGGTAAAGGATGAGGTGGTACACGTCTCAGCCCGACAACCTTCTCCAGAGCCAAGTCTGGACCAACACTTCAACCTTTGCCTGTACTTCTGACCAATTCTTCTCTAGCTGGAGCCTGGGTCTGAACCACACTCCAAGTATGCAGATGGTTCAATCATTCCAACCAAAGTGCTATGGGAGAGCAACCCCCTTCCAGGCACATAAACGCAAACCAGAAGACTTGTTGCAGTTAATCTTGGGCCTTATGACCTTTTTGTACCATTCAAGCATCTTTTGTACCACTGCAATGTCACTGTGACATGAAAATGGATATGGCGTGTGCAGAAGCCCTGGCTTGATCCCCACCAGTAACAATGATTCCACATAGGGCTAGATTGCATGCCCTGTCCCTCAGCCAGTGAAGAAGGGGCTCCAACACCAAAGTGTAAAGTAGGGACGACAGTGGGCAAACCTGATGAACCAACTGAGATAGCACAAAAGCGCACAACCACTTTCTGTTCATCAGTACCACAGCACTGGGGCCAAGATACAGGAGACTAATCCACCTACGGAAGTCAGGTCCAAATCCAGCAGCCTGCATGACAGCAGCCAGGTACTGATGGTTGACCCTATCAGATGCCTTGGACTGATCAAATTGATGAGTGTAGATTGCTCATTGTCTTTTACACAGTCTAGGATTGTGAAGATCAGATGCAGGTTGCTCTGAATTGTTTGGCCCTTCACAGTACAAGTCTGCTCAGGTCCCAACAAAATTTTGGCAACTGACTGTAAACGCTCTGTCTGGGTCTTGGCCAAAATCTTTAACTCTGTATTTAGCAGAGTTATGGGCCTGTAATCATTTAATTCCTGCCCAGCATCCTTGCCCTTTTTCAACAGCATGATCACACCCCTGGTGATCTGACTGGGGATGGACCCCTGCTGGGACCAGTTGTTGAACATGACAGTCAAAATCGGCACAAAGATGTGCGACAGCCTCATGTACAATTCATAGGGCAAACCTTCAAATCCCTGAGACTTGCCATTTCCAACCCGCTTCAATGCTAAGTAGACTTTGCCCTCTGTGAACTCACCCTCACAGCTAGCTACTTTAGTTGGTAAAAGCTGAGGAAAGTCAGCCAAATAGCTGTGAAATTCATCATCACAGAGACCAGGCTTCTTGGTAAAGCGGCTCTCAAAATGTCACTAAAACACCTTGCACATGTCATTGGTTGACCTCAGAGTACACCTCTCTTGTGTCTTGATCTCATGAATGTATCGATCAGAACCTCAATGGATCTTTTCCTTGCACGATTATGTGCCCATGTTTACGACTTCATTAGACATCTTATTTAACCTATGTCTAACTACCTAAGTTTTGTAGTGCTCACTAGCCGACCACTCCAGAGCCTTCCTAGCTAAAACTTTCCCTAGGGAATCCCTCCCAGCCTCTGCCCAGGGACAGACTCTCCATGAGAACCTTCATCATTTTAGCCTTATCTGTCTATGTTGGGTTCCAGGATGGCATTCCCCCCCCCCACTAAACACAACAAATCCACCAAGAGCAGCCCTAACTGACGGCAAAACATGCTCTGACTGGTCATTGGGCACATAAACCACAATGACCCAAAATTAACTATTGTTTATGGCAATATCGGCCATGATCAACCAGGTATCCTGGGTATGACAATAAACTACATCCGCGTCTTGGGTAAGATGATAAACTACATTCAACAGCAAGGCCTCTGATCAGGAGGTTTTGAGAAGTGTGGAACCACCTCTTAATTGCTGGTGTTCCTAGATTCACCCTGACCCAAGTTAGTAGCACCTGTTAGGGTCCAAGCTATGGGCAAATTGTTAACCCCCAAACTGGGGTCAAAACACTATGAAAGTGTAAAAATAAGTTTTAATACCAGAAATACTTTGTAAAAAAAAAAAAAAATTACTACCAGCAATACATTATCAGCAATACATTTTAGGCAAAAACATTTTACCAGCAATACTTTTCTGAAAAAAAATACCAGAAATAGATTTTTTGAAGGAAAAATATTACTCGAAATACATGTTTGAAAAAAAATATTACCAGCAATAAAAATTTTGTCGACATTAAATAACCCATTGAGGTTGATATGCCATAAAACAAACCAAACCAAACCAAATGATCAACCAGCCCCCAACATCGACATGTACAAGATTCATCCTCGCACCCAGTATACGTTTAACCAGCAAGGAAACATCTCTGGCCAGCTGGTTACTGTATGCTGAATAGACAACATAGTGTATTTCTTGGATTGCAGCCACATCTATGCCAGATAGGCCATCAGGTGAGCAGCCTTACTTTGATCCCTCAAGCCCCTCACATTGAAATTAGCTATCTTGAGAAACATTTCCCCTATTCACAGACAGGACAGAAACCTGTGGGTGCAAGGACCCCAACGGATTGTCCTAGGCTCCCTGTTCCCATCTGTCATAATGCAACCATCCAGAACAATGCTGCCAACATCCCTGGGATACATTAGCTTTAGAGCCCTGTATGTGAGGAAAGGTCCCACTCCAGGACAGGCATATTTTTCCGCTCTAGGGAATGTCTTCTTTTTTGGGGAAGTATTGAAAGGCACGGTATTGGGAAAGTAGAGTCGGGAGGAGGAGGGTTGCTGAAAGGAGTGTTGGGGCAGTAGTATTGTCCTGGAGAAGCAGGGACAGATTGGGACTTGTTTTTTTCCAGTGCCTTCTTTGCTTTACTCGTTTTTCTTTTTTTAGAAGTTTTGCTTTCTTTGCCCTCTTCTTCTTCCTCTCTCCCTCTTTTTAAAGAGGAGGACCACGATGGGAACATCTCCTCCATCTCCATGTCTTGACAATTTTCCTGTTCTGTTCTGTGGTTGTCTTGTTGCTGCTCTTCCTGCCCCTGCCCCTGCTGACACACCTGTTCCAGTTGGGGTTTCTACTGGTGTTCACTTTGCTGCTGTTGCTGCTCATTTCTCTGATGCTTTTTGGGGTCCACCTTCTTGGCCCGCTTTGGAACATCCTGCTGGTGGGGAGAGGTTGCAGCCTTTGCTTCCTTCCTCACTACCTGCTTCCACTCTCTTGAACTTTCAGTCTGTTTTGGGCTTGTAGCAGCGTCTACATTTTCTTGCTAGTTGTTGGTCTGGGTTGTTTCTGTCCTCTTCCGAGGATACACTTTTGAAAGATGGCCCCCAAGCTCAGCAGAGAGGTTGGTAGCCCTCTACTACAAAGTAGATAGGACAACTGCTACATATTAATACATTGGGTATGTCCATGAAATTTTACTCTTACTCTTTACAGCCATGACCTCAGCTACTTCTTCAAATTTGGAGAAGAAAAATCCCAAGTGGTTTTCTGAAATGAATGCTGGCACTCCATGCAAAGTAACTTTTGTCTTTCTTTGTCCCATGTATTCAGTCTGAAGCCTTGCTGTTTTCATTGTTAGGATACTGCCTTCTAACAATATAGCTGCATCCTCAGTTTGTAGCAGGACATCCCACATCGCATTACTATGTTGGGCCAATACTTTAGCCCCAATATTGAGGCTTTTCAGGGCCTCCTCCATGATTTCCCTGTTGACACCAATTAGTTTATGAGTTTTAAAATCCATCGTCAACATGGTGATTGTCTTGGTGCTTCAAGAAGTAAAGGCACCAGTAGTAAATTATTGCCCGCCTCAAAATTCTCAAACTGCTCTTTGAAGCTGTTGTAGTAATCTGGTCCTTTGTTTTTTGATGGGGAGGTTCTATCTCCTGCCCACTCTGAAGGGCTTGCTGCAGTGGGTGTCAACTCCTGGGTGGCATATTGTTGGTGTTCCCATGACAATGTTCAAGAATAACCAAAAACAACAAAAAAAGAATTTACAGGCAAAGAATGCATAAGCAAATTACAACAATAAAAAAATGAACGTGGACAAAATTTGACACTTAAACTCAAACGAATATAGCCTGAACTAACTGGCATGAAGTCTTTCGGACCATGCAAAATCACAATAACATGTTTTTTGTTTCTTTTTTGCTAAATATTTCGAAACAATTTGATCATATTTATTTCGATAAAGCAGTGCTCTTTTGTTTCTGATAAACTTAAGCAAAATATAATTTTCTGTACTTAAATGTAATTTTAATACAGAAACAAAAGTAATTAACAAAAGTTTAACATTTTCTTTATGCCATGAACATGAATAACTAACATGACATGTTGCAGTTCATTGAAGCACAACTAAATCATCGTAATTTTATTTTGCAAACAATACACGAGTTTAATGTTATCTTTAATAAAACATTTTCTTTTTTCACAGATATCATTTATCAAGGAGAATAACACATTTCAAATTGGAACCAACACATGTAACTTCCTACTAAAGAAGAAAAAAAATCATTCTTAGAAATGTGTGGATCTACAGCTTGATAGCATATTAAAATGGAAAATAGTACAAAAATTTGACAATCTTATTTCTTGCCAAGGTTGTATACTAGCATTGTTATTAAATTCACAATTCCAGCCATCCATTTAAACACACACCAGAGAGTAACACTGCTCTTGTCAAGTGTGAAGATAATCTTTTTGTAGAATTTAATTTTGAAAAGATGTACAAATGCACACAGTAGAGAGAAACCATGTTCTTGTAAAGTGGAACACAATTTAGCATTCAAATTTAAAAGTACACACTGACGAGAAAGATCATTTTCATATAATTCAAATTTGAAATTCCACATGTGATTACAAATACCTGAGAAGCAATAAAAATATATAGATTAAATATTCAAATATTTCTTTTTTGAAAAATCACATGCAATTACACAAAAGGAGAGAAAACATTTCTTTGTCAAGTGTGTGGATCATTATTTTCAGAGAAGTCCATTGTAAAAGACCACATGAGTGTTCATACAAGAGAGAAACCATTTGCTTGTCAAATTTGTGGATTAGCATTTTCACATAATTGCAAATTAAAATATCACATGAGAATGCATACAGGAGAGAAACCATTTTCCTGTCAAGTTTGTGGATCAGCATTCCCAAGGAATTCCAGGCTAAAAGAACACATTAGAATACATACAGGGGAGAAACCATTTTCTTGTCAAGTGTGTGGAGCATCATTTTCACAGAATTACATTTTACAAAAACACATAAAAATACACACAGGAGAGAAACCGTTTTCATGTCAAGTGTGTGGATCATCATTTTTGCAAGCTTCACATTTAAAAGTACACATGCGAATACACACAGGAGAGAAACCATTTGCTTGTGAAGTATGTGGATTAGCATTTTCACAGAATTCAAATTTAAAAGCACATATGCGAATACATACAGGTGAGAAACCATATCCTTGTCAAATGTGCGGATCATCATTTTCTGAGAATTCTAGTTTAAAAAATCATATGAGAAAACATACAGGAGAGAAACCATTTTCTTGCATGATTTGTTCTTCAGCATTTTCAGACAATTGCAGTTTAAAAACCCACATGAAAGTCCATACAGGAGAGAAACCATTTTCATGTGAAGTGTGTGGATCAGCATTTTCACAAAGTGCACACTTAAAAAGTCATATGCGAATACATACAGGAGAGAAACCATTTTCTTGTGAAGTGTGTGGATCAGCATTTTCACAGCATTCCACTTTAAAATCACATATGAGCTTACATACAGGAAAGAAACCATTTACTTGTGAGGTGTGTAAGTCAGCCTTTTCACGAAATTCCTTGTTAAAAGTGCACATGCAAACACACTGAACAAAAAATCTTATGAATGGATTGCATTGTAACAAATTTAGATAATTCAAATTTGAAACTATATCTGACATATTATCTAGTTAGAGCAGCATAAAGTGAACCATGTCAGATGGAAATGTATTGATAATAACAAAGATAGGGGAAAATATATGAACAATGTAGTGTAAAAAATATTGCTAATTATTCATCTAAAAAAATTAAGACAAAAATTTCTTTTAACTTTTTATTATAACTTCCTATTGTAAGGTTATTGCTATAATTTAATTTGTATAAGTATTCTCTTTATGCAATGCTTAGGCTACTTGCCATAATGCCTGTATAGTTAGTATGAAGATTGACTCCAAATGACTACTAACAACATACCATGGAACTCTTTATAGTATTGGACGAGTTCATAGAGTCACCGGGGCTTTACTCTTTACTTCACAACACTTTTATGAGCAAATATCAGTTCATCACACTGTAATGTCTGGATGATAAGTGGCAGATTCATGAATATTTTACAGAATTTACAACAAGCCTTTCATTGCTTTTGACTTCAACGTGTTTTCTCATCATTGATTTGCCATGTTAATTCTTTTGTTATGTCTTATCAAATATGAATTTTGCAGTTTAATATGTAAAAATCTTTAATTGCCATCTTAAAAATCAATATCATCCTAATTTTTAATACATTATTTATATCAGGATTTCATGACATGTAAAAACCAGGAATATGCTTTAAATATTTGTCATGATAAAAAATGTGAAGAAAAATTGTATGAAATGAAAAAAATAAAATATCTGTGTGCCGCTTTAGCATGTGTCCTACCAATCAGTCTATCCTAACACCACATTTATATCCTACATTATCTAATATAAGGGGAAAAGCAAAAATGCTATTTATTGTTGTATTATAAAATTTAAAATAAAAAAAGTTTTATAAAATAAAAAATTTGACTAAAAAATTATAAAACAAGATATTTGAATCCTTTAGTCACAGCACTTTTACTGGAAACAATGTTAGCATAAAAATCCAAAAAATACATCTTGTATGGGTTTTTGTAAAAAATCCTTTAAAAGTAAGAACAAATTGTTGAAATGACTAAAATATATTTACAATGCCTTAATAATGTAGGATACTAATGTGGTGGTAGGACACATGCTCAAGTAGCACCAATATCTGAATAAGATAATAATCAGTTTAGTCAAAATAATTTGTCACTTTAAGAAGAAAATGTTTGACTTATAAAAAAAAAAAGAAGGCTAAAATTTCAATAAAAGAAAAAATACAAAATATCTGTATAAAATAATTTAGTAAAAATACTTAATCATTGAACAAGAAAATGATTTATATGTTATGATTGGGGGAAAATGTGATTTGGGGATCATTTTTTGATTATTAAATACTATCTTTTAATCCATTTTAGAACCTTCAAAATTTTGTTGAAAAATTCTTGCATCAGGGAGTGATTTTTATAGGAAATTTCCTTTTGTGTTGAAAATAAAATAAACATTGATTTCAAAATTTTTCATAAAATCAAGTAATTGTTGGATTTTAATGTAATTTCCAGGACTTATTCAGAAATTAATGAAATTATTTAAGAAACATTGCTATTTTATAAAATCTTAGTAAAAATATATTTTTTTAACCTCAGTTACCTCCCTCAGCCCCACATATTTAATACTATGAAATTTTGAGAAATTCATTTTTGTAAGGCTTAAAGTTTATATTAGTTACAACTAGGTACCACAAAAAGAGATTTATTGACAAATTCTTTATATTATTAAGAGGAAAGACCAAATAATTTTTTGATAATTAATTTATATTTTTTAGTACATTCAAAATTTTGGTTAACAATCATGTTTTTCTTGTAGCAGGGGAGTGACCATAAAGTTAGTATAGGAAATTTTAGCGTCTTCTTTTGCTGTGAAAAACACATTGATTTGGATATTCTTGCAAAAATTAAATAATTATTGGATTTTAATGAAACTTTCAGGACTTATTCAGAAATTAATAAAATTATTTCAGAAAATGTTGGTAAAAATATCTTTTTAACATCTGTTGCCTCCCACTAATTTAATTTTATGAAATTTCAAGAAATTAAAATTATATTAGTTAAAAGTAGAACTCCTTGCAGAATTTAAATCATCAATTTGTTTTTGCAAAACATGACCCCCAGTTACTGAAAATCTTGCTCTGGATAATAAAATAAAAAATGCAATAAACTAAGACATTATTTAATTAGAAAAGCTTTTTATCGCTTTTATGAATAAGATATATTATGAACACTATTCTCTTAAGAAAATTTTGTTTTTTGATGGATAATGGATTTTTTCAAGAATTTTTTTTATTAAATTAGAATATTTTTTTAAATTTTAAATCTTTTAAAATTTTAAATCTTTTAAAATTTAGTATCAATTTGCACCAGTTAGGTTATATTGTTATGTAAAAACTATATTTACTAATTGTAGATGGCAAAGCTAACTACAATTCTGTGAAGCTCCCCCTCCAGTATTTTGAAAAGGATTTTGAATTTATTTTTGTGTGTATACATGTGCTGATTTTTGTAAATACATGATATTATCAGAAAATAAGAGTGGTAACTATAGGAAATTGAAAGTCAGAGTAGTTAAAATCCAATAAAACATTAAATTACTTAGAATATATTCCTAAGTTTTTAAGATTACTGGGTAGTTAAAAATTTATATAAAATTGGTACTCACTTTGTATTCATCAAGTAAGTTTTACAGATATGTCCCTTGTAGAAAAAATTAGTTAAATTCCCAACACCTCATAGAAACACCTATCTCCATGTTAAAAAAGCATTTATCCAATATTTTAAACTCAAAGTAATATTTGTTTCAAATCAGATTAATTAAACTTCAAATCAGTTATTATTCCTCAAATAAAGTTTTAGAAAGTATATTTAGTTTTTGAAAGATTTTTTTTTATAAAGAGAATTATATTGTGTTATGAGAATGATGAATATTGCTAAAATCAGCCAGTTTTAAAAAATAAAAAATTAATTCCAATCAATTTAAATTAATTTTGAAATACAGCACAAAGTATTTTGCTTATTGGAAATATTAAAGTTAGTTTATTAGCTAGAGATTAAAACTAAAATAAAGGCTTCAAGAAAGATTTTTCATTATGAAAAATTCATTTACAACCTTAGGTATCGCGTTTCTTTGGGGGTACCTACTTTAAGATATTTGTAAAAAGTTCTTATGGTGAATTGAAAAATGACGGACAATTTATGACATTTTAAAAAAATCTCGTAAAAATCAAATGTCTGTCCTAGATATTGATTTCAAAGAAAACTTATAAAATTAAGGATTATTTAACAGAAATTTTGAAAAAAGATTACTTTCTGTATAATCAATAAGGTAGGAATAAAAAATTTATTCTATATAAATCTAGTATAATATTTCTTATATTAATAGGAATTTGAAAATAAAATAAAAAGAAGTAATATTTTTTAGGGACTAACTATTATCCCTTCACAGTGATATTACAGGCAATGTTAACAATACCATATGGATATAGGTTAAATGTTCTGAGAGTAGTGAATGGTGGATTGGGAGGAGGATATCAGGAGCTTTGTTTATTACTGGAAGTTGAGAGGGAGAGCTGATGAGAGGGTAATGAAGGGAAAGTAAAGAGAATAATTTCAGGAGCTTTGTTTATCACTCAAACAGCCAATAAAGTAGTTACAGGATTACGGTGGGCATGTTTTGTAAACAGTCCCTCCTCCAGTCCTCCTGGCACCACTGTAGAATAAGCAACATGGAGGAAGAAGACTTACATATACGTTCACTGTATGGTAGTAGTATATACAGTTTTTATAAAAATACTTTTAAATTTTAATATGAAATAATTGTATTTTTATGAAATAACCTTTTAATTTCCTATAGCACTAATTGATAAGTAACCATAAATTATTTTAGATGAAAATACCAAAAAATTATTATCACAGAATGTTGATAATAAAGCCACTGGTTTTTTCACTGTGTGGTTATAATAAAGCCATTGGTCTTTGTGTAAAACTGATCCAAGTAATCTCTTTCTAACTGACAAAGTCTGTTGGTACAGGCAGCACTGTGTTCAAAAACAAACTCAGCTCTACTCTCTTGCACATGATTTCTATGCCCAGCTGATCCCACAAAAGAATTTGCGTATGTTCACTGAATCTCGCAAATTCTCCTAGCCCCGAGACCGTATCTTAAAGTGTCAGGGTGGCCATATTTCTTTTCCTTTCCTTTCCTTTCCTTTCCTTTCCTGGTTTTGCATACCAAGCATACACGTGCTTGCTTTGCCACATGAGGTAAGTCATCTTCTCTTCTACTCTTTTCACTCTGTAGTGATAATAATGCCACTGGTCTTTTTACTGTATGGTGATAATAAAGCCACTGGTCTTTTCACTGTGTGGTGATAATAAAGCTATTAGTATTTTCACTGTGTGGAGATAATACACACAGCCTATTTTTTTATTCTTTGCATTTATTGTCTTCTTTTTTTCAACCTTTTGGTATTTAATCTGTATTAATTTATTTTTTCACTATTTGATGTCATGAAATATTTAATTGCAACAAATCAGCTTGTTTTGTTTCTTTTAAGAAAACTTCTTAAACAAAATATGTGCTGTTATAAAAGCAAATAAAAAAACAAGTCGGTAAATAAAGACATTATTGAATTGATATTGTTTATTGATTGCTTTCACTTTGTTTTCTTTGGCTGTGTGTATTATCAGCACACAGTGAAAAGAACATTTTTAAATTAAAAATCCAATATCAGTTCCAGACATTTGCTTCAAAGAACAATAGTAAGTTTAAGTAAAAATGTTCTGCACTTCTCTCAGCTGGTGAGAAAGCAACCCTCAAATAAAAAGAGGAAGACAAAAAACTGAAGCCAGCCGAAAAGCACCAGAATTTACAGGATCAGGGCCTACGTATTTGTGACTGAGAAGTACAAAAATCAGCGAGGCTCCATGCATAACTTCCATCATAAAAAGAAAATAATAAAAAAAGGAATACTGGAAAATAAAATAATTTTGCCCAATCAAAATATTGACACAAAGAAACTTTTGATGTTAGCTGAAACCAATGTTCACTGCAGAGTCTTGGGACGTGGTCAAAATAATGTAAACTGCCACCTCTGAGCTAGAAACAGAATGGATGGGGAAAGTGACAAAAAAGAATGCTACTGCAGAAAAACCAGACATACATAATGCTTGAAGAAATTAAGAGGTCATCTGTTAAAGATATATCTGCCCTGCTTAAGGCTAAGAAGAACACAGTAGATTGACACTGACCTATTTCTAATATTACTACCTCTCCTATCATGGTCTGACTTCAAAACTACCACTACGGAGCCAAAAGACATTTCTCCAGACTGCTACTGACATCTGCCTTATTAACAAAGATGTTGCTATATGAATATCAAAGCAGTCACTCTGAAGCAAATGAATAAAAATATATTAAAGTATAAATTCTCTTTTACTACTGAAAATGAATCTGACACAACTGCCAACCTGACTTCTCACCTACAAGATATTTTGTTGGCCTCTCAAACATACATCACAGAATTTGAATATAATGGTAAAATCCCAAGAATCTGCAGTGTTAGTAGTCTTAACCTGGCATCTCAGCTTCAGTCTCTTTCCCACCACCGTAAAGTAGCTTTCCTGTTCCTTTTCTATAAATACTTTCATGGTAATTGTTCTAATGAACTTTTCTCTATAGTACCCAGACTTTACGAATTATGATTTTTTTTTCAATTAATTTGAGAACAAATATTCTAACAAACCTTTGCATCTCAGTTTCAATCACATTCCCACCACTGTAACATAGCTCCCCTATGCCCTTTCAATAAATATTTTCATGTTGTTTGTTCTGATGAGCTTTCCTCTTTGTTACCTAGACTTTACAAATTTCTAGAGTGACAGCAAGGTCTCATCAATTTGCAGTTGAAAATATATAGGTTTAAAAATTGCTTTTTCTTCCTTTCAGTACTATAATTTTAGTTTATTCCAACACCCATTTCCAATAATGGCAGAATTTTCCAACTCTGAGGAAATAACTCCATAGAATTGGTATAGAACTGAAGGGGATGCAAGTTGAAAATTTATGCTGACGACAATTCTATTAACCTTGAATCTACTGGTAGAAATTGGAAGAAAAGTTTTTAGTTCCCAATAATACTAAGAATCAATGAGAAACTATAGATATTGGGACATAAGAACTTCTGACTGAAGCTAGTACCCTTGTAAAAAATATGTGGGAAAAATTCTATATTAAAAAGATATTTACTCTGTTTAGTCATAATAATGACAAAGAATTTGACAATAAACTGGAATAAAAAAAATTCTGGATGTTTTCATCATCACACATATTGCTTTCTTACTATTTTGCAGAGCCCAAATAAATTGTATAATTATTTTAAACTCAGGTTTTAAATCACCTACTTCAATTATTTTTAACAAGTGAAGTTTAGAACAAAACTATTTAAATACAAACATTTTGGCAAAGTAACTGAACAATTTAGTTAACTTACGTTTTTCTGGAGGAAGATCTCCAGCATTGTGTTGTTGTGGTGATGCGTCCTGCACTTGTGTGATGGAAGAATGATTTGTTGAGTGCTGAAACTCCCAGCAGACATTTGAAAGGACTTGGCAATTATCTGCCCATTGTCTAGCTTTTATAGTTCTGGGAGGGGAGCAGGCTCAAAAGAGCTTTCTCCAAGACTTTATACTCATTTTTATTGGTTGAAAATCAATTTTATTTCTCTCTGGTAGACATAGTTTTTAGTTTCCAATAATACTAAGAATGAATGAAAAACTATAGATATAATAAGTAACAACAGGGAACTTTCCATATGTTAACTATGAAAAAAAAACAAAAATTAAGTGGTTACTTACAAAAAATGTATGGAATGGTATTGGAGAAAACTTATTTAGATGTTGACAGTTTCAAATTTGGCTTGATGTCAATTAAAAATGATCTGTATATGAGAAAGAGTGTATGTGCTCTAATAAAGATGAGTTTGTTCAAGTACATATGTTCAGAAGAGAGAGAGAGGATGACAGCAGTTGATTTCTCTTCATCTGTATCTGGTAGTTTCTGAGTAACAGTTCAGCTGTGTTTATTTGAAGTCACCGTGGTACCAAATCGTTATTTTGACATGAGTGGATCTACTATCGTTTATTTTGCATTAAAAATTAACAAACAAGTTCTGTCATTTACTTTGTCAAAATGATGAGAGATGGCACTGTTAAAGTCAAATAAAAAAATGGATGTAGTAAAATAACTAGGATAAGTCTAAGAGATGTAATCAACCAATCAGATTGCAATCTTATGTCATAATAAACAGGACCAGTTGATATTTTTTTCAAAATTTTTAAAACTTTATAATTCTTAAGTGGCTTCCTTTTTCTTTTCTTTTTTTATTAATTTTTCCTCAAGAAAGGCAATAAAGCCACTAAGATGCAAGGGTTTACTGAGTGTTAGAGAATATAAGACAAAAAAAACACTATTAAGGTGAGAGAATAAAAGAACACGAATTAAGAAGACAAAAAATAATCATTGACATTGCATTTAAATTTTTGAAGATGAAATTTAACTGGGAAGCAAGAAGTGTAATAGAAGAAACTATTAGCATAGAACTTATGGTTACATCTAGCCATTTCAACTGTAAAATGATGAGATCTTGTCACCAATCTAGTACTGCACTTAACTTCTGGGTATAATAGAGGAAAGTTCATCAGAACAATTACCATGAAAGTATTTATAGTAAAGGAATAAAGAAGCTATGTTACACTGGTGGGAAAGTGACTGGAGCTGAGATATTCCAATAGAAGAGACCATTAGCATAGAACTTACAATTGCATTTAGCTCTTCCAACTATAAAATGATGAGACCTTGCTGCCAACCTAGTACTGCACTTAAATTTATAAAGTCTAGATACAATAGAAGAAAGTTCATCATGACACAGTAAACCAACTTTCGTACAAGGAAACCTAAAAATTGATTCAGCATAATCTCTCATTTTCATGCAAGCAGAAAACGTTAGTCTGAGAAAATGTAATAAGCCATACTTCTGAAAGTTAGCATCAACCATGCTGATTGAAGGCAAAAAAGGTTACCATCTATAAAATCTATATATCTAATATATCTAATAACCTTTAATAGAAGCAAAGATATTTTGACAAACCATAAAAAAAATCGTAACAATTTATCTTGTTAGCTCAATTAGCAAATGTGTTATAATCATTCAAAGTTCTTCAGAACATCAAAATTTAAATTTTTGAAAATCAAAAAAGTTGATTGGAAATCAAGAAACCAAAAGAGAGTTCCCCAAAAAAGAAGTGTGAGGAAAGAAACTGATAGCATAGAACTTACATTTATGTCTAGCCATTTCAAGTGAAAATTATGAAGTATCAAAGAATGCTCATCAGAACAATTACCATGGAAATATTTATAGAAAAGTCACAGGAAAGCCACATTACAGAGGCAGGAAAATGACTGAAGGCGAGATACCAAGTCAATAATGTTGCAGATTCATTAGTTCCATAAGTATATCATTTCAATATTAAAAGAAGTCATGAGATTATATTGTCAAAGCCATCTGGGATGAGGAGTTACCATTTTTTTCATTTTGTCCTCATCTTTGTTGCTGTTACAACAATGTTTTGGTCATTGTGCTCTCAATCTGGGTAACTTACTAATTCTGAACTAAACCCTTTATTTAATCTACAGGTATAAAATGTTATTGTTCCACTGCTCATATGTATGGGACAATGGTCTAATGTATAAAGGCATTGGCTTGTGATTTTGGTAACATAGTGGTTGTAAGTTCAATCCCTGAGTCAAGCAATATGTTCTTGTGCTCAGTGGAAACAAGTGAACAATAACTAAACAGTAGTAAAATAATATGAGAACTAGACGATAGAGCAGATTTTCTATAGCTGATTGTCTGATTTAAATTCTCCATGGACTGGTACTTATAATTAATATAAACATTACGCTCTACAAAATTGACTTTTTCAAAATTTCATAAAATTAAATTAGTGGTGGATAACAGATGTAAAAAATATTTTACCACAACTTTCTAATAAAGAAACATTTTTAAAACAAATTCATTCTTTTGTGGATAAGTCCTAAAGGTTTAATTAAAATCTGATAATTATTTGATTTTTGCAAGAATTTCTAAATTAGTGGGGTTTTTTTTTTCACTGCAAAAAGATGCTAAAAGTTTCTATAATTTATAGTCATCAATTGACACAAGAAAAACAAGGTTTTAAACCAAAATGTTGAAGGTTCTAAAAAGGATAAAAAAATATAATTTTATAATCAAAATATCCTTTGGCTTTTCCTCTTTATAAAATGAGATTTTGATAAAACTTTTTGTTTCTACTATGTTTGGGGCATTTTTAGATAAGGTATACTCATTTTTAGTAAATCTTTGTAGGTACCTAGTTTTCTTGTATAATAAAGTTTTTTCATGGCCTAACAATCTTTAAGTTCCTAGTTTGACACCCATGAATGATTTCATGAAAACAACCATCAAATGGCCCAAACAAAATTGGAAATTGTATGGTGGAATTCTTGGGCATTTTCCTTTGAAATTTCTCTCTTCACATTTAAGTTTTAATGTTTATTTATGTTATTGTTAAACAATTTTAAGGTATTTACCTGACCTCCCCATTAAGGCAGGATGTGTCACAAGGTCATTTTTAATGGAGAGAGCCTATACTCATGAACATGCATATGGGTCAAGGGCAAAAATTGCCCAGTCCCCATGACCACTTACATTTTTAGCATCAATATTACACTAGCTCAACCTCTGTTAGTGTAATGAGGAAGCTGCTACCTCAGGGTTAAAATCCCTGGGATTAGTCACTTTCTCTCATCTTGATTAAGGAGAGAACTGATACTGTGCTTTCCTCTCAACCAAAAAGCTGAAGATATTTTAATGCATATGTGTTTTGAAGAAATGTTTTACTGTTGTCTCTGAGGTGGTGTTACTCCAATTATTGTCCTCTGTCCCATTATTAAATTGTTGTTGTTTTGACAATGCAAACAAAAAGGAAGTTTTGGTTGTGTTATTTAATCATGACTATCACATATTAATATAAAGAAAAGATATTTTGCAAATGCACACCTGAATTTTATGAAATCAAAAGTTAAGATAGTTAATTGAGGAATTGTAATAGGAATACATTTACCTATTCTCAAATATTCTTCTTCTATGTGCTATGCCCTCTCACAAGGTAGCCGACCATAGCTCTCCAAAACTACCTGTCTTTTTTGCTCATAGTAAGGCTTGTATTTTTTGTTATCTCTAATTTAGTACTTGGTCATTAGGTGATTTGCTGATTTCCTCTGTTCCTCAATATGTCCTGTGAGTATCAAATTTTCCAAGTCCTCTTTTCTTATTATGTTCCCATGAAACTTGTTGAGTATAATGTGCTTTTTGTTTCCATTTTCCCTGAAATATCCTCATTACATGTTAAGTCCACTGATTAAAACTTTATAAAATATTATAATTAAAATTTTTAAAAATTGAAAACAATTCTTGTAAAAATACATTATTTATTGAAAAAAAATTTTTTTTTCTTAAGACAATAGTGTACTGTCCATATATCTAATAATTCATATGCTCTGGTGTGTGTATATATATATATATATATATATATATATATATATATATATATATAAAATAATTCATATGCTTTGGTGTGTGTATCATTCATAAGAGCAATTATAATATAATATTAAAAATAAAAATAATTGCTCGTATGAATGATACCGAAACCAATTTCAACGGGAATTACCTCCCTTGTTTTCCACTCTTTGGCAAACGTTTTGGCTTCGATTGCGGGTTGGTCTTATTGACTACAGAACATTCGTCTATTAAAATTCTACATACTTTTCCCTTTCCTGTAAACAAGTTTCTTTCTTTAAAAAAAAACAAACAAATTCGACGAAGAAAACATGTAAGTTGAATGTTCGCCTAATTTTTTCTGTTTACAAATTAAAAGACATATTTCATTGCAGAAAGACTTTTTTTCCTATCGTAATGCAATCAAACTAAAAAAACATAGTAACTTTTTTTAATTTTTTTTTTTTAGTTATACGAAGATATTTTATCCTCTGTTGAATCTTTAAAAAATTATCAGCAAGTAAATGAAAATTTCTTTTGAAAATTGATTACATTTTTGGAAATAATTCAGATTTTTTTTTTCATCTTATTCTTGGTAATAGTTTTTGTTTTTTTATTCACATTGAAATTGAATACACAAAAAATGCCATTTTTATTCTGACTTTTGTAAAATCATACGTAGGGTTACAATAATTTCCAATATTTACACCAGGGCAGTTTTCGCTTTTTAGGTTTTGTTTTCGTGTCGAATAAAAAAAATGTTTCCTTGACCCAACACCCTTATTAAAGCTTCATGCGCACACAGACAGCAACTAATAACGTCTGTCACCGAGACAGACCTCTGGAGCTGGGACGCATCGTAAACCAAACGTTGACCTGACAAACTTCTCAGTATCTTATGAATTAGCTGAAAATTGTATATTGGAATTTCATTCTTTTTGCGATAATTTTAATTTTAATTTTCCGCTTTACATTAAATTTTATTGAATATGTCAAAGTTTTTATTTAGAATCGGTGCTAGCCCAATTATTGTCCCCTCCTAAATGGTTGCTGTTTTAAGTAAATAATAAAATTTCGACAATGTTTAACCTTCGTGTCCGAAAAAAAAAAAAAAAAACGGTATATCAAAAGGAAAGTTTTTCAATTGACACCGTTATTATTTTAATTACCTTCACTACCAAACAATGATTAGAATTTTCTCGAAAATTAGCAATTTCTTAAAAAATAAATTCACCCCAAGCAAGGCTATAATAATGCAACGAAGATGCAAGATACTACTTTAGAAGGAACTGGAAACCCAATCCTAAACAGGGAACAAGGGATAAACAAGGCATAATACTCACATTCAAAAGATTTCTGGAAATAAATACTAATAAATAGCGTTGAGCATTTTTGTTGTCAGTTCTCAAAGGGAAAAAAATGTAAATCCAAATACTTGTAACCCTATTTCAGTGAATTTTGGTATGAGGAAATAAAAGAAATGGCCAGAAAATGCATTTTTTCAAAATTTATAATTACTTACTCCTATATGTGTTCATTTAACTCTTCTTGTTTAAAGACATTTTTATAAATTTATGAATAAAAATTTTTTTCATAGTTGTTTCATTATGATATGTTAACTGATAAATATTGCATTGTAACTGGTTCACATATTTTTATATATTTGTAAATATAAAATTAATCTTGTAAATAATAATTCAATAAAGTCTAATAAAATAGTGTTTAATACTTTTGTTATCAATTCTCAAGAAATATGAGAATGTATAAATCCAGTTTCATCTGTTTGGATTTTACTAAAATTCTAAAAGTAGATTTTTAAAACAATAAAAGTTGTAATTATACAGTAATACTTATAGCAAGAGAAAAAAATGTCCTTTTGACACATGATTCTTTTAAGGGTCTAGATTTTAAAATTTGCTGAGGAATTCAATAAGGACATTAACTCATCTGTTTGTTCAGCTAATTGAGTAGGGTTGAAGTACTACAGTATAGAAATTTATGTTGTACTCGTAGGATTTAGATGGACAAATAGATCAATATTCAGCTGTATTGCAAGTTGAGTCTGCTCTGACAAAAACCCACCGAGCCAGTTGGTAGGTGTTCTATCTAACAGGCTGGGATGTTCCATTGCACTGGCTTATTCTTTGGATTCTGATTGGCTGTTGAATTAGGTGTGGATACTGTGATCAATAAATATCCATCGTTAGACTGTGTGCTTGAGTACAGGGTCTGTATTAAGTTACAGCCTGCTTTCTTTTGTATGCCAAAGTGGACACTAATTTGGAACTTTCTTGCGAAGGTGAATATCATATTTTGATTCTACATCTCTTCTACACCCCCCATTGCATGGGTGTCATGGTCTTTGAGAGGAAATGATTGTATGGGAACAACCTGGACAATGCCCAAGCGATTTTCACTGGTATTGGTTTAGGGGGCTGAGTGATGCTGGGTCCCTAGGTAATGTCCTGTGTTGCTATTCAGTATTCTCTTGGCTGTCTTGACAGCTAGCTCAACCCAACCATTGGATTGTGGATAAGCAACGAACGAGAGTTTTGCTTCATGGCCCAGTGCTCCAGGAACTGCTTAAATGAGAGGGGTGTGACGGGTGGGCCACCAACACTGCTGAGTTCTTCTGGGGTGCCATAGTTTTGGAATATATCTCAACAAACTGAGATGCTTCTGGAGGCCTTTGCATGTCCATGGCTAAAGTGATACAGAATGAGCCAGCCAGTTAGCCTATCAACACGTGTACGGTACCAATAATCTCCAACATGAAACATATCCATATCTGCTGGAATGGCCAGTGGGGAGATTGGCTCTTGTTGTTGACTTGAGGCGATGTTCAAGCATACTATGCAATTGGCCCTAACATTGCAGATTGAGGTATTCATCCAAAGCCAGTACACAGGCTTTCAAATATGTAGAAGACTTGTTTGGTTGTTTTTCCTCCAACCATGAATTTAACAGGTAGCTAACCCTGACATACGAGAATGAAGCATCCCACAGCTTGAACAATTTCTTTTTGTGAAGGGACAAGGTTGTCCCTTCTGAGTCCCATCCTTAGTAAATGCTTTGGTCCCCCAAGACATATAGTGGCCCCACTATCGGGGAAGATTTTAAGTGTAGTATTGTGGTTAACAAGGATGTTCTTAGCTTGCCTGGGATCTGGATTTGGTGAGAATGGGAAATGCAAATGCATCTATTTCCATTACCTGGTTCCCACTTGCAGACGTGTATATGTCCATTGTTTGATCAAATTTAATGTGTGTGATGAGAGTATCTATGGGAGCCTTATTAATTTCAAAGTTCTTTGCAACAGCCTGGCGATATTCCTCTGCTTAGCACACTCTTGAAAGATGGTTAGACTTTCCACAAGTGCTGCATGTTTGACCCCATGCTGGACCTACTAGTTAGTGGGAGCTTGTTCCTGGAGTTCCATACTGGTGGCTACCACAACCCTTGCAAGCCTGATGGACGTTTGGTTCAGCAACACTTGTCACAGAGGAGTTACTGGTATGAAGATTTCCTCTATTGGTTTGTGGAATACTTTTCTTCTGTCTGCAATATGTTGACATCTGAACAGTAGCTATGTCTGAGTTGACAGTCATTGTGGTCTGGTCCCGTAGTGCTGATTTGGATACCTCAGCTTGACATGTTCTTATCAAGTGATTTTAGTACCCTGGCTTTGGCCAGTAGACCTGTTTGGAGTGCATCATTTACTATTCCTCTGATGAGTTGGTCTTTGATGTACATGTCAGACAGGTCATACTCAGAGCAGAGATATGAGATATTGCAGCCTAGGGCTGTAGTTCTAAGGTAAACAAGGTATTGTTTTATCAGTTCATTTTTACCTTGTGACATAGATGCTAAATTGATAAGATAGATCATGGGATTTGATCTCTGAGTGACCAATGCCTCTATCATCTTTAGTAGCCAGTCTGGGTCAGTGGTAAAGAATTTAAGGTGTGTGTTAGTTACTGTGTTCTAGACAGATTTATCAGCACAATTGTATAATTAAATGCTGGTCTAAGAAGTTGGCATGTCTGTCATTTTTGTGAACAATTCCCAATCCAGAATTTTATAAATTGTTGTTGTTGTTGTTGTTGGGGGGGGGGTCATTTCAAAATGGTGCTAGAGAAGTTGAGCTGCCAGTGCCTTAGCAAGGGTTGTTTGGGTGGAGAGCACCTTAGCTTGCTTAAGGATGGACAGGGCTTCTTCCTTTGCTGTGACTCCCAACTCCTTTAACATAGTCCGATCTATCAATTGTAAGTTTATCGTATTTTTTCTTGCACTGAAGAAGAAATTTTCACAAGAAATTCAGTCTGGAAAAAAAATAACGGAAAAAATTTTGTTGCTGAAAACAGATGTTAAACTGTGCTTCTTGTATAGAAAGCCACTCATTCCTTACTGTCACCAATTTTAATTTAAAATTAAATTTTAAATTTCTATATTCACATAAATTTTAAATTTCTATATTCACATAAATTTTAAATTTCTATATTCACATAAATTTTAAATTTCTATATTCACATAAATTTTAAATTTCTATATTAACATAAATTTTTACACAAACACTGAATATATTGCGCTTTTTGATGTTTCAATGAATTGCAACCTGATCGATGAAACATGTCTTTTTGCTTTTGTCTCAATTTCTCACAAGGAAAATTATGATTACATTTATTCAAATTGGTCTCTTTATCTTGTTATTTAGTAATGCTATATAATGTTTCATATAATATGTTTTTCTTCCTCTTTCTGATGTTTCAATGAATTACAACCTGATCAATGAAACAAGCCTTTTTACTTCACTGTCAGTTTCTAACAAGAGGAATTATGATTACATTTATTCAAACTGGTGACTTCATTTCTGTTATTAGAATCACAACATTATTAGTTTTGTACCCTTAATGCTTAATTCTCTTGTTGCATTATGGGACAATAGTGGTAAGTGTATCTAGTTAATATAGTAGTTGTAAGTTCAATCGCCAAGTCAGCCAGTGAAATCCAGATGCTGATTTTCAGTTGAAAAGGAAGAAGCAACATTAAAACAATTAACTTTTTTTAATCATTTCAATCCAAGCAAGGTAATAAAGTCACTAAAATGCAAGGGATTACTAAATGTAAAAGACTAAGAAAAGAAGAAAAAAAGGAGAAGGAACAGGAATTAAGAAAACAAAAATAGCAATTGACATTGCATTTAAATTTTTGAAGATGAAAATGGATTAAAAAGCAAGAGGCCAGAAGAGAATTTCACATGTGAAGAGTTGAATAGAAGAAACTGATAGCATAAAAGTTGCTCTTATATCTAGCCATTTCAAATGTAAAATGATTAGACCTATCTGCCAATCTAGTACCATGTTTAAAATTTTAAAATCAAGGTAGCAAAGAAGAAAGATAATCAGAACAATTACCATGACAATATTTGTAGAAAAGGCCCAGAGAAGCTATGTTACAGCAGTGGGGAAGGTGACTGAAGCCAAAATTCTAGGTAAGTTTGGTCATCATGCTAGAATTGTTTCTCAGTCTACTCAATTTCTATATTTTATGTTCAATTCATTGATTGTTGAAAAGAAACAACATAGAATGGAGTAACAGAAAAGCTAATCATTTTGTGGAGTTGAAAAAATGTTTTTCTTTCTGTTTTTGTTAAATGCTAATACATAAAGAAATTGATTGTATTTTTTATAAAAATTACATTTAAATACAGAAACAAAAATGGTGAGCAAAAGTTTAACATTTTCTTTATAGTCATGAAAATGAATTACTAACATGACGTGTTGCAGTTCATTGAAGCACAACTGAATCATCGTAATTTTATTTTGCAAACAATACACGAGTTTAATGTTATTTTTAATAAAACATTTTCTTTTTTCACAGATATCAGTTATCAAGAATAACAAATTTCAAATTGGAACCAACACATGTAACTTCCTACTAAAGAAAAAAAATCATTCTTAGAAATGTGTGGATCTACTGCTTGATAGCATATTAAAATGGAAAATAGTACAAAAATTTGACAATCTTATTTCTTGCCAAGGTTGTATACTAGCATTGTTATTAAATTCACAATTCCAGCCATCCATTTAAACACACACCAGAGAGTAACACTACTCTTATCAAGTGTGAAGATAATCTTTTTGTAGAATTTAATTTTGAAAAGATGTACAAATGCACACAGTAGAGAGAAACCATGTTCTTGTAAAGTGGAACACAATTTAGCATTCAAATTTAAAAGTACACACTGAAGACAAAGAGCAGTTTCATATAATTCAAATTTGAAATTCCACATGTGATTACAAATACCTGAGAAGCAATACAAATATATGGAATAACTATTCAAATATTTCTCTGTTGAAAAGACCCATGCAAGTACCCACAGGAGAGAAAACATTTCCTTGTCAAGTGTGTGGATCATTATTTTCAGAGAAGTCTGTTTTAAAAGACCACATGAGTGTTCATACAAAAGAGAAACCATTTTCCTGTCAAGTATGTGGATTATCTTTTTTGCAAGCTTCATGTTTAAAAGTACACATGCGAATACACACAGGAGAGAAACCATTTGCTTGTCAAGTGTGTGGGACAGCATTTGCACAGAATTCAACTTTAAAATCACATATGCGAATACATACAGGTGAGAAACCATATTCTTGTCAAGTTTGTGGATCAGCATTTTCAGAGAATTCACACTTAAAGAGGCATATGCGAATACATACAGGTGAAAAACCCTATTCTTGTCAAGTGTGTGGATCAGCATTTTCAGATAATTCTAGTTTAAAAAATCATATAAGAAAACATACTGGAGAGAAACCATTTTCTTGCACAGTTTGTGATTCAGCATTCTCAAACAACCGCAGTTTAAAAACCCACATGCAAGTTCATACAGGAGAGAAACCATTTTCATGTCAAGTATGTGGATCAGCATTTTCAAAGAATGCACACTTAAAAATTCATATGCGAATACATACAGGTGAGAAACCATATTCTTGTGAAGTGTGCAAAACAGCATTTTCACAGAGTTCAAATTTAAAAGCACATATGCGAATCCATACAGGCGAGAAACCATATTCCTGTCAGTTGTGTGGATCAGCATTTTCAGAGTATTCTAGATTAAGATATCATATGAGAAAACATACAGGAGCAAAACCATTTTCTTGCAGTATTTGTTCTTCAGCATTTACAGACAACTACAATTTAAAAACCCACATGCAAATTCATACAGGGGAGAAACCATTTTCATGTGAAGTGTGTGGATCAGCATTTTCACAGAGTGCACACTTAAAAAGTCATATGCGAATACATACAGGAGAGAAACCATTTTCTTGTGAAGTGTGTGGATCAGCATTTTCACAGCATTCCACTTTAAAATCACATATGAGCTTACATACAGGAAAGAAACCATTTTCTTGTGAGGTGTGTAAGTCAGCCTTTTTACGGAATTCGCTGTTAAAAATGCACATGCGAACACACACTGAAAAAAAAACCTTATGAATGGATTGCAGTGTAACAAATTTAAATAGTACGATTTTGAAAACAGTACATCTGAACTATTCTATAGTTTGAGCAGTATAAAATGAACCATTTCAGATTCTGGATGGAAATGTATTGATAATAACCAAGATGAGCGTAAATATATGAACAAAGCAGTGTAAAAAATATTGCTAATTATTTATCTAAAAAATTAAGACAGTATCCTTATGAGCAAATATCCATTCATCATACTGTAATGTCTGCATGATAAGTGGCTGATTCATGAATATTTTATAGAAACAACAAGCCTTTCATTGCTTTGACTTCAAACTGTTTTCTCCTCATTGATGTGTCATGTCTTATCAAATATGAATTTTTAGTTCAATATGTAAATTCTAATTTTTTATACATTATTTATATCAGGATTTCATGACATATAAAAATTAAAAATATGCTTCAAATATTTATCTTCAGAAAAAAATGTGAAAATAAATTGTATGCAATGAAAAAAGTAAAATATCTGCATAAAATAATAATCATTTTAGTAATAATAATTTTACACTTTCCGAAGAAATTATTTGGCTTGTAAGAAAAGAAAATATTGCTAAAGTCATCCATTTTTAGAAATGAAAAAATTCATTCCAATCAATTTAAATTCATTTTGAAATACATCAAAATGTTTTGCTTATTGGAACTATTAAATCTAACCTATTCGCTAAAAATTAAAACTAAAATGAAGGCTTCAAGAAAAAATTTTTATTTTTTTAAATTAATTTTAAACCTCGTGTTCCTTTGGAGGTACTTTTTATAAGATATTTGTAAAAGGTTTTTACGGTTAGTTGAAAAATGACAGAAAATGTAAGACACTTTAAAAATCTCATAAAAATCAAATATTTATCCTAGATATTAATTTCAAAGAAAACTCAAAATTAAGGATTAAGAGAATTTTGAAAAATGATTATTTTCTGTATAACCAATAAGAAAACAAATTCTATATAAATTTAGTGTAATCTTTCTTATATTAATTGGAATATAAAATAAAATCAAGTAATATTTTTTAGTGAGTAAGTATTATCACAGCACAGTGATATTACAGGTAATGTTAACATCACTGTATGGACATAGCTTAAGTGTTCTGAGGGTAATGAAGGTGGATTGGCAGGTGGGAATATAAGGAGCTTTGTTTATCACTGGAAGTTGTTAGAAGGAGCTAGTGGGAGGGTAATGAGGGAAAAGTAAAGAGTGAAGAATTTTAGTGCTTTGTTTATCACTCAAATAGCCATTAAAGTATCTACAAAATTACTGCAGGTGTGTTTTGTAAACAGTCCCCACTCCAGTCCTCCTGGCATCAGTGTGGAATAAGTTCCAGATTACCCTTCTCCTACCAGCCAGGGCAACATGGAGAAAAACACTTACCTCAAAGTTCACTAGATGGTGATAATACATACAGACTTTTATAAAATACCTTTTAATTTTAATATGAAATAAATGTTTTTTTTATGAAATAACTTTTTAATTTCCTATAGCGCTAATTGATGAGGAATTATAAATTATTTTAGATGAAAATACTCAAAAAATATCACGGAATGTTGATAATAAAGCCACTCGTCTTTTCGCTGTGTGGTGACAATACACACAGCCTATTTTTTTTATTTATTGCCTTTCTTTTTTTCTTTTTTTTACTTTTTTGGAATTTATTCTGTATCAATTTATTTTCTAACTATTTGATGTCATGAAATATTTAATTGCAACAAATCAGCTCTTTTTATTTCTTTTAAGAAAATTTCTTAAACAAAATATGTGCTGTTATAAAAGCAAATAAAAAAAACAAGTCGGTAAATAAAGACATTATTGATACTGTTTATTGATTGCTTTCTTTCACTGTGTGTATTATCACCGCATAGTGAAAAGAACATTTTTATACTACAAATCCAACATCTGTTCCAGACATTTGCTTCAAAGAAAATTAGTAACTTTAAGTAATAATCAATCAAATTTTGTAAAACATTACTTCCTTTTTGCAAAAAAATACATTGTCGATACAGATCAAACAATTGTAACTCCATTACTACTCTTCAAAGTGTGCGCCATAAATCAAAAAATAAAATTATTCACTTACAAAACTTTGTGGAAATATTTTTTTGACACTTGTAAAATAAAAAGTAAACAAAATTATTTAAAAAAAAAGGTTTATGCATGAAATTTTCCATTTTTAAAATGCATCTTTTATTCTATATAAAGTTTATCAGCAATGACAAAGATCTGAAAGAATTTTAAATTTGTACTGTAAGAATATGTGTCAATTTTTCACAAACAAATATACACTAGAGATATTTTTCCCTGTGGAAATAAAAAATATACAATAAAATCATTTATCGACAACTCTCCAAAAAAAAAAAAAAATTTTTCAGTTTTCTTCACTTTTGAAATTTTGGAACGTATTTTCAATATTTTCCTACTTGATACTAACTATATTTTTAATGAAATGATATATTTGATGATTTACTCTTATAAAAATGTAAAAATTAGAAACATCTAAAATTCATTATTATCTCCCTTGGATTTCACTCATTTGAAAACATTTGGAATTGATTGTAAAAGACAGTTGATTTTAAACACAGTTTCATCAAAAAACATTAGTCTATACGAAATTTGACAGCTGCCCCCGCCCCATTTCTCTGATGTTCTCTGGAAAACAAAAAAGACAAAAGTAAGTTTATTATAATTTCTTGTATATCTGTTAAGTCTAAGACTAGGGTATCCATAATATATCTTATTTATAAAAGCAAGTGAAAGCATTTCTAATTAATTAATCTATTAGTGTTATTGCATTTTTTATTTTTATTTTATGATTCAAGGCAGATTTCCAGTAACTAGGCTCCTGTTTGACCAAAAGATTTTGATGATTTAATTTTCTGCCTTATCCTTATAAAAAATATAAACATTAAGTAATACATAAAAGAATTTCTCCAACTTGCATAAAAATTACATGAGTGAGGGTAAACAAATGTAAAAAAATTGTATTTATAGCAAGATTTTTAAAAAAAAAAAAGAAACATTTAAAAATAATTTCTGAATAAGCCCTGAAAGTTTCATTAAAATCCAACGATTATCAGGTTTCTGAAAGAATTTTCAGTCAATGTTTTCGCTGTAAAAAGATGCTCAAATTTACCATACAAATGTAAGGTCCAGCCTTGAAAAAAAAAAAAAGTTCTAAAAAAGATAATATAATCTTTACATAAAGAGAAGTTTGTATTTTGCACCCAATGCAAGTAAAGCCCCAAAACCCTGGAAGCAAATTTTATTCTATACAAAATGATTTATGTGCACACATACTTTATTAGTATTATACAAAAATAAACACAAAAATATAAAATGAATAAATAAAATTTTGTGTAGCTTCATTCTCAATAGCCTTTACACATGATGTCATGGTAGACCATTTATATGTCCAGCTTCCCAAAGAATACCAGGATGCAAAGAAATTCTAATTATCACAAGACACCACATAATGACTGCAAAAATTGAAAGTACTTGAACAAAAATAACAAAATATGAACTTTGGACAGTTTATCCACAACATTGAGCACAATACTCAACACCACCTTTCAAAAATTGGAAAAATACAATAAAAATTGGACAAATAGACATTGTCAGTTCTTTTTAATTAAACTTGTTTGGATGAATGCTTACTGCCTAAATATACATTATTCAAATACATATGTACCATTCTAGCAAAGATACAACTTAGGTGGGATGGTCATGTTGTGAGAAAAGATGAGCATAGGCTTCCAAAATGGTGTTGTATGGACAACTACTAAATGCCAAGCATTCAGTTGGATTTCCACTCTTACCCTACAAAGACAATGAAAACCAACTTGAAACATCTCAACTTTGACCTGAAAACCTAGGAAGCCCAAATATCAAACTGAAAGGAGTGGCATAAGACATGTTCCTGCTTTAACAAATTTTGTCTGCCAGTGTAGCTTTGTCACCCACAGCAAGGCAGGGCTAGTTTCACACTTAAGAAAGCACAAATGAAATATGTCTTTCCCTTACCTGATTTTCTCCACAATAGGCCCTGCTAGCATGTGTAAAATGAAAGGCACCATCCAATACTGACCATCATTTATCATTCACGAAAGGAGAGTCCACCATATGTATAATATATATGTATATATTAGTAAAAAATTTTCTGTTATTTATTAATACAATTATGTTGAGCAAAAGTCTATTTCAGCATTTCATCAAAACACTTATATTAATATTATGGTGTTTGCGGGTCCAACAACAAAAAAACTTTTGTTATTCTAAGGAAAGTCAAACAACTCTGTTATTTCTATCCTAACTTAGAGAAAATGGAAACAAAAAGGATACTTAACATCAGAAAGAGACATTTTGAATTTCTAGGACACATAATGAGGAAAGAGAGCTTGGAAAATTTGACACTCACAGAACATACTGAAGGCAAGTGGGACAGAGGTAAACAGTGCATAAGCTACCTAACCTTGTGTAAATGGATGGCAGAAGAGGGTTTAGGAGATATAACAAAAAGACAAATATTTAATAAGAGCTGCAAAGAACAAGACCATGTTTGCTAACATTATGATGGAACATAACACATAAAAGAATAACTTGGTATTAAAATATTAAAAAAAACATTTTTGAACCAATCAAGTACAGTTAAAATCTCAATTTAAACAAGATCCCTGTGGAAGCCTACCTAAATGTATAAATTCTGTAATTTTTCTCAATGGAACTGTCTAGCACAACTGCTAATCTGATTTGTTAGTTACAAAATATTTTGTTAATTCTTTTAGCCACTCAAAGATACATCTTTGAACTTTAGCAGCGTATATTCTATTCTGCAATATATCTAAATTTACAATGCACAAAGTTTTCCACACCAAACTAAATTACTAATCACCATGAAGAACTTAAGGCTGCAATAAGTTCTATTACTACACTTAAACATGTTGAAATCAATTCTATAAAGAGATTAACACTGCAAGCAAATGAACATTGCTTCTTGATTCACAGTTTCAATAACTTTATAAGTTTTATAATTAAATTTTGTTATTATGCCTACTTATTTTGTTCTTTTTCAGTTTGCAAGTTATCTGTATTCAATTTGTTTCTATACAGCTACTTCATTGTTATTGTAAGAAGTTGACTACTGCATCCAATAGCAGTTGCAATGGGTGTACGTCAGCCTTGGACAAATGTTAATGAGCTAGTCTATTTAAATCTTACTATTAAATAAGTTCAGTCGTCACTTGTGGCTTTAGTCTAAAGCAAACTTCAGCTTAGTAAATTGCAGCTGCAATGGTAGTGAGAAGGTAATGTCAGTGTTATTTTTTTTTTTTTCAAAAATAATTTTTGCTATGCTTTATATTTCTAGTAGCCGATCATTAGACTTAACGCTATTCATGCTTTACTTTTGAGTAAAAAGTTTCTAGTAGAATTCCTTTGATTTATCACCAAAACTATCAGGTCAATATCTTGAAAAAAAAAAAACATTGACAGGTATCGTATAATCTGTCTTCAACCGTGTGTTTCATTACTGGGAATTTTTACCGTTCAATTTTAGTTTGAGCAGTTTTAGTTTAAAGTCAGCCCACCCGAAAATCAATATTAGTAACAACAATTGGGTGCAACTGAGGCACATTCCCAAATGGCGTGGGTAACAATTTGAATAGGGGGGGGGGTGCTGAAAAGGGCCGTTTTGGCGTTCTCCATCTTGTTTTAGACTCATGCACAGCAGCAGTTGAAGAGGTGTTTCTCCTCAACTGTTGATTCCTTTTATCATCATTTTCAGCCTTGCGTGCAGAAGTGTTCAGGTATGCTCTCCTGGAAAGCCAATGGCTACATTGATCTTCGGACTCAGTGGCTCTGATTGAAGCATTCCAAGAGGCATTTGGAGACAGGCAAACTGAACATTCTAAAGACGATTTGTTATCTCTTATTCATAAGGTGGACCTGGTGGCAGCAGTTTTGCAACCTAGGCAAGTTCTTTTCTTTGGTGGCATGTCTTAGGCAAGTATGAATTGTCAAATGGAATGGGTGGGCAAATACCAGAAGAGAATGCTGTAAAGCTACAGGGGTCACTAAGCTCAAATAACTTTAGGAAAGTTTGGAAAAATAAATGTTGAGGAATAAAAAAGCAAGTTTACTTATTAATACAGTGAATGCTATGCAAAAACTGGCAGGACAATAAAAAAAAAATTAAATTAGGAACGGCTATAAACAACAATGAAAGTAATGTCTTAAAACTGTAGTAGTAGGCTTTATGCAATAGAAAAGATAACCTCACTAGAGAGAGATTGAACACTTAGCCAAGAGAAGGGGAATGTGTAATTTGGACTCAAAACCGGTACTGAAGACAAAAAACAAAAATATTTTCATTGAAATTGGATGAAAATTGTGGAAACGCATAAAAAACATCCAATCACACACACACACATTTTGAGAATTATAGATATTATTTTTGTAATAATTTAAACTATTTATTTTTATTAAAGTTTTATGAAAGCTATATATCCAAGAACAGATAGTAAATAGTAAAACGTTGCTGAGAGTTATAATGGACAGGAAGTAGTGGAGAGCCATTGTTGCCAACATTTTGGATTCAAAACCAGCACTGAAGAATTATCTATCAAACAAAAAAAGTTCATTGAAATCAGATGAAAACTGGAAATGCATAAACAACATCCGATCACACACACACTCACACATTTTGAGAATTATAGATAGATGCAGATGACCTAGCTGTCATTGCAGACACCATTACCAATGCCACAGTTTTACAGCATCTAGAAAATGCTACCAATAATGTTTACTCTATGTCAGTGCCACTAAAACTGAATCGCAAGCTTCAACCAGCAAGGCTCAAAAAAAACTCTCTCAAGTGAATCAATAAAATTTGTTGAATCTTTTACATACCTAGGAAGCAAAATAAATCCTACTGAAAAAGATGTGAAAATTCACATAGATAAAGCTTGGGCTGCCTTGAATAAAATGGATGTAATCTGATATATCAGACAACTTCAAATGGAGATTCTTTTTGAGCCACTGTAGAGGTGGTGTTAAAGTATTGTGCCACTGCTTGGACATTAACCAAAACTCTAGAGTCTAAGTTTGATGGAACCTACACTTGGATGCTTAGAACTATACTTACCATCACTTGGAGAAAACATCCAACTAAATCACAGACCCATCACTGATATTTCTACAATCTTAGGTGAATGCAGAATGCGCTTTGCAGGACAAGTGATCTACTGCTCTGGACACCTAGCAATGGTGGAAAAAAGGCCTGTCATCCAGCAACCACCTACATTGACATAGCCATGTTATGACACAGAATGCCACCCTAATAACCTTCCAACCTTGATGTAGGACTGTAATGTCTGGAGTGGTGTACCCATGAATGCCCAAGCTAGCTTGACCAAATAATAAAATGTAATCAGCAGAAATACCCAACAAACAGAACTGACATTTGCAATAAATAATAACAAGAGAAGGGAAATAACAGGGCAAAACTAATATTAAACAATTATTACATTATTTGCACTGTTATCCTCATTGCCATATTCACAACATTTCAACCATTGTATGCTCTGGCCTTCTTCAGATGATTGGAATTTCGAACAAAACCCTTTATTTTGTCCACTGGGGTAGATTGTTCTAGTTCCATGTGCCATGCATTTCCGGACATCTCAGTTATTTCCCTTTAACTCAGCTTTCCAAGTTTTGGTTCATCACTGTTGTGGCCTGGTATTGAACTCACAACTCTTTGGGCTTAGTCACTGGATCTAACCAATGCCTTTATCAAGTACACGTGGCCTAGTGGATAAAGGCATTGTGAGTTCAATACCAGGCTACAGCAGTGGTGAACCAAAAACTTAGAGAGTTGTTTTAAAGGGAAATAACTGAGACATCCAGAAGAGGTATGGCATGTGGAACTAGAACAATCTACCCCCATTGGACAAAATAAAGGGTTTGGTTCAAAATTCCAATTACCCGAAGAAGGCTAGAGTGTATAACATCCAAAACATTGTGAATACAGCAATGAGGATAACAGTCTGAATAATTTAAGTAATCATAATACCTCATCTCAGAGATATAGACAGATATTAAACAAACAATATATACAAGACAAAAGTGGGCAAAGCAATAGTAATGAGGCAAAAAATTCACACATTAAAAATGGTGGTAACAAACAAAAGAGATACTGACAAGTGATCACAGTGTTCTTATTGCCTAAGAAGAAATCCCAGCATGCATCAGTATGTTTTGTCTATAAATTTGAGGAGGCAAATGTTTTTGCTGTCATTCCCATATGAGATTGTAACCAACAAAAACAATATTATGGAATTTTTTCTGTACCAATTTATTCATTACTCAGTAATTAAAACTTTTATTGCTACTCTTTATCTGTTTATCCCTCACTCTCTCGCACTCAAGAAGAACAGGTGCTCACACAATGGAACCAATCAGACATTTGTGATTTTGGAGCCTTTTAATTAATTTTCAGTTTAGTTATAGAATTGTATTAATTTTATTTGTATGCAAGAGGAAAATTCACATTTGTAATAAATAAAAGAAAAATAGGGGTTCAGGTCTAGAAACCCTGGTCTGCATTGAAGAATCCAAATTCCTGAAAAGCCACTTAGCTGAAGGATCCATTGAAGAATCCAAATTCCTGAAAAGCCATTTAACTGAAGAATCCAAATTCCTGAAAAGCCATTTAGTTGAAGGAACCATTGAAGAATCCAAATTCCTGAAAAGCCTTTTCCACAGTTTCATCTGATTTCAATGAAATTTTTTTTGTTTCATAGATAATTCTTCAGTGCCGGTTTTGAGTCCAAATTGTTGGTGATAATGGCTCTCCACTACTTCCTGTCCATTATAACTCTCAGCAACGTTTTACTACTTACTGTCTGTTTTGGATATATATCTTTCATAAAAACTTTAATAAAAATAAATAGTTTAAATTATTACAATAATATTATCTATATTTATAATTCTCAAAATGCGCGCGTGTGTGTGTGTGTGATAGGATGTTGTTTATGCGTTTCCACAGTTTTCATCTGATTTTGATGAAAATTTCTTTTGTTTGATAGATAATTCTTCAGTAGCAGTTTTGAGTCCAAATTGGCTGGAAAAAATACCACCTTAAAGGTGAAAAATCGAAAAAACTGATTTTTTTACACTGCGCAAAAATCAAAGACAAAATTTAATGTCTGTGAAAAACAGCGTAGAATCAATTTAGAGAGCTGAAATCTAACGCAAAAGATTATTAGAATTATTAAAAAAAAATTATAAATAAAAATTATTGTATATTATTATGGCGGTCCATGGAAGAGGTTCCTTCCTTGCAAGATTGAGAACGCAAAAACGGTCCATTTCAGGGTCACCCCCCATTCAAATTGCTACCCCCCCCCAATTAGGGATGTGCCTCAGTTGCACCCAGTTGTTGTTACTAATATTGATTTTCGGGTGGGCTGACTTTAAGCTTAAACTCTCCAACTGAACGGCAAAAATTCCCAGTAATGAAACACCTGGTCGAAGACGAGTTATACTGCTAGTATACAGATACATGCAATAATGCTCTCTCCAACATAGATTGCCAATTTCTCCAACTTGTTTTCAAGTCAAGATTTATCATTGTCAGCCCACAAACTGTCAAATGCAGTGCAACTGATCATACTGGGTATGACGTCAAACTGCATCTAACAGCAAGGCCTCTGATCAGGAGGTTTTGAGGAGCGTGGAACCATCTCTTAATTGCTGGTATTCCTAGGTCCACCCGGGGTGGTAGCACCTGTTAAGGTCCCATCTATGGGCAAATAGAGAACTCCCAGACTATGGCACGTCCTGGGTATGACGATAAACTACATCTGAGTCCATGGGTATGACGATGAACTGCATCCGCGTCCATGGGTATGACGGTAAACTGCATCCGCGTCCTGGTACGGTGATAAACTACGTCTGCATAATGGGTACGGCGATAAACTACGTCCAACGTCCAACACAATGGCCGTTTTTGAAAAAAATATGGTTGTCGGCTATACGTTTTTGAAAAATAGTATTACCAGCTATACTTTTTCGAAGGAATAATGTTGCCAGCAGTGCGTTTTTGAAAAATGATATTACCAGCTATACATTTTTGAAAAATAATATTGCCAGCTATACGTTTTTGAAAAATAATATTACCAGCTATACGTTATTGGAAAATAATATTACCAGCTATACGTTTAAAAAAAGAAAATATTACCAGCTATACGTTTTTTAACAAAAGCTTTTTCAATGGAATTGTAACTGGGGTCAAAGCATGGATTTTTAGAACAATACCACAGAGTACAACACAGAACACTTAAGGAAAAACCTAAACAAGCCTTAAAGCACAAAGTAATCCAATGAACTAAACAGAAAAACAATGATCACAAACACACATGGAACTGTAGAGGAATAAATAAAAAAATCATTACCAGAAATAAATTTTTGAAGGAAAAAATATTACCAGCAATACGTTTTTGAAAAGATATGCCAGCTATACGTTTTTGAAAAGATATGCCAGCTATACGTTTTTCGAAAATACTATATATTTTTGAGGAAAGAAATATTGACAGAAATGGATTTCTAACAAAACAAAAATATTATCGGAAAAAACAAGTCGTCGTCATTAAATGACCCATTGAGCTTGTAGGGTCCGCGATATATAACTACGGCCCGAGCCCCCCCCCCCAGTGTCGCAAGGGGCCCGCTAACATTTTTTATATTAAAGACGTGAAATTGACAATGTGAAACAAAAAAAATGGACAACAGAACGAGGATATGTATGATTAATGCTAAGTTTATTATATGAAGAAGAAACTAGTGGATTATATTGGTCTGGCAAGAGCGGTCGGACTGGTCGAGTCGAGGTTTAGATTGGTCATGTCGATGGTTGGACGTTGAAGTGCAGACGCTCCGATCGTGTCGACGGTTGGACGTTGCAGTGCAGGCATTGCTGGTCAAGGCCGGTGTCGAAAAACCTCCCGTAGTATTTACAACCAGTAGTATACGGGAAAGGTTGGTTGTCGCAGATGATCGCTGCTGGTCGTCGCAGGTGATCGCTCCTGGTCGGCTGGTCTGGTTTCCAACTGGACGTGTCGGGAAGGAACATGGAGCTGGCGTTGCGATATTGTTGGGCATATCGAATATCCGGTACTGGCGTTGCGCGTCTGCTGGTCGAGTCCGATATCGAAACCTCCCGTAATAATTACAACCGTAGTGTACGGGGAAAGGTTATGGACGACGTGCGGGCAGCCAACAGGGATGGAATGCCGAGAGTCGAAAATGGACAAGGAGCCAGAAGTAAAGAAACGAAGTAAAGAGTAAGGAAAGAAAGGATAGATCCAACTCGCGTCCAGTTGGCAGACAAAAAAATGTGAGCATAACTTAATACACAGCCCGGGGTCGGCGTCCCAGATACGAAGGCCAGGAGCCTGCGTACCGACCGTTCAGTGCCGACGATATTTAGCCAAGATTTAAGGTCTAAAATGCTTAGAGGTGTATTACGACTAGGTTCGTAATAACAAAGAACTAAAAAGGTAATTAGTTCATCTCTAAAAGAAATTACTAGCTTGTAAGGAACACGATCGAAAGGTCAAGGTTGTAATGCCCTGTTCTCTTCCGCTTTAGGAAGCAGCTGCGATAAGGTTGATATGCCGTAAAACAAAACAAAACAAATAAACTGAGGAGTGAAATGGTGGCTCCAATGACACTCTTTATCCCATGAATACCTCAGCTAGTAGCTATGATTACAAATTATTCTGGGTGCTGTCCGGAATAAAACAGTCTTGACTCAACATGCATAGAAACAGATGCAACAATAATGGTGAAGCAAAGCATTAAAATGAATGAAATTTTAGTGAAATTGAAGATAAATATTTAACAACAGATAAAAATTTATTTGGATGTTTTTACATTGTGTGGTGAATAAGACCCTTGAAAAGAAGGGTATATTCACATATACACATTTGAAATATTTTTAAATAAACCCTTGAAAGGGGAAAGTTTACATACACACATTAGGTGCGTTTTTAATAAAATCCATAATAAATGGAAAATTTCATAGACACTCATTGATGTATGTTTATAATAAAACCCTTTAAATAGGGAAAGTTCATACCTTGGTTCCATTGTGGAATCTACATCAGAAAAGTGCGAAATGTTGTTTCACTTGATTAGTAATCCGTTTGAGTTGACAATTTGGAATCCATTCTCCATCTGATTTTTCTTTGGAGTATGGTCTGTATTTATAGATTCCCTTAAGCAGATACCGGCTGACAAAAAAGTCCTTCAAAAATGCAAGGGAAGCACTGTCAGTGATTGACCGATAATTAGCATTATATTTCGAATATTTTTCAAATTCTGTCAGAAGTGCCACTGAAAGCCTATTCATAAATGACTGATTTTAGTCATTTGATTCCTGACTTTTGAGATGGCAATTTCTGGCCAACCCAACACTGTAAATTTTAAGAATCATTTTTAAACATTCATTTCATTTTCTTAGATCAAATTGTAATTATATGTATAAAAAAAAGCAAAAACTAAAATTTGACTATTTTGTGCATTAAGTCTACAATGTCAAAGCATCAACAAAAATGTGTTAAACAGTGACATCATTTGTTGCATATTTTCATGTTATTTTATATTATATATATATATATATATATATATATATATATATATATATATATATATATATATATATATATATATATATATTATGTAATCTTAACATTAATCCATGACACTTTTTAAATAATTATTTTCATTATTTCATTTTTTTTCATATAAAAATTAATTTGTTGTATAATAAAAATGTAAACAAACAGTAAGGTTTATTGTCCACTGAATTGGTCAACATTTGGTCATAAATTCTGTTAATTTTATGACCTTGGTTCTTATGAGAATATTAATCAGCATTCAAAAAGTTTTCTAAAGATTCATAACTTGACCACATTGGAAGATATGAAAATGTTAGCATATCCGTTTGTTTGTTACTACAGAACTGACAAAGAGCTGGAGCATATTATTTTTGTAATTATATCACACTGTCTCACGCATAATTTTGCTTGGAAAAGGTATGAATCCATCTCTTTTCTCTCAGCATAAGCCCTAAATCCACAGTTTTGAATTTACATTTTGTACATATCTTGTCATAAGTCAGAAAACTGAAGATAGGCTTTTTGAGAAATTAAATGTCAAATGTTAAGGTCACGGTCAAATTGGTATTTGATCTCTAAAGAAAAAAATAAATAGATCACATTTTAGATCTATCCAAGTACTTTAAAATGGTTATGTAGCTTTGTAGGTGAAAAAACAAATGAGATATTAATATTTAAACCTTGTGACTATTTTCCAAATTTCACCTTTTTGGTAAAGGTCAAAGGGCCATATCTTTGGAACCTTTGACCTAAAAATGTAAAATGTGCAACATACAATTTGTATCATGGAGCTCTATAAGTGTACCAAATTTTTTAAAAAAATCAGTGTCTGTGATGATCAGACCCTTTTTGATTTGACATGGAATGCGTGCCTGTAAGCTGACAGCAACACAAATGTGTGATGACTGAATGACCCCAATTTGTAAGTTTGGTATCCTGTCATAAAAATGATTTTATTTTTTCTGAACTAATTACATTTTTTTTCTTAAATAGAACAAAGAAACAAAAAAAAATGTATATACTTCACAATTATACATTTTTAAAATTGTTATTTCTGCTTTTATTGGACAAAACAAAAGCTAAATTCTCACAAAGTTTAAATTAGATGCCTCCAAAGATTTACTAAAAAAATGGACGGACATGACGAAAAAATTTTTCAAAGCAAATATTTATCATCTAAATGTTTATTAGGAAAGAACAAAGTATTTTTAAATTAAGTTATATATTTTTTTGTTTTTAGAACCTTTGAAATTTTGGTTAACAATTTTGTTTTAAGTGCATTTATTTTAATGGGTGACCATAATGAGAAATTTGAGTTTGTTTATTTTTTTATTTTGTTTTGTGAGAAGAAAAACACTTTGATTTGGAAAGTTTGCAAAATTCAGATAATTGTTGGATTTTAATTAAACTTTCAGGACTTATTGACTGATGAATAAAATTATTTTACAAACGATTTTAGCAATTATTAAAATAAAAAAACAACTAAAAAAAAACATTCCAATCAATTGAAATTCTGTTTGAAATAAATACACAGCAATCAAAGTATTTTCGAATTTTCTTTATTGGAAATATTAACTTTAATCTATTAGTTTAGAATTAAAATAAAAGCGTACAAATTAATTTTAAACTCTAGGTAACGCTTTTGTTTCTTTTTAAAAAAAATGTTTGGTTATGCCTATTTTCAATGTCCCATTCAGTGAATGTCTTTTTTTGCAGAATAATAAAGAAAATAATACAAATTAAATGAATTATCATTAAATTATCTCCCTTGGTTTTCGCTCTTTTAAAAACATTAGGCAAACGATTGCAAATATGGTTGTTTTTAAATGTGAAATGGTAAATACAACCAAAAAAGATTACTCTGTCTAAAAATTTATAATTTGTTCGTTTTTTGTAATCTTTCATTGCCTTAAGGAAAACAAATCAGACGAAAAAAAGAAGTAAGTTTTAACGTTCTCCTAATTTCTTTGCTTACAAATTTGAATTACGTTTTCGCTCAGGTACCGCCACTGGTTTCCGAAAAACACGTTTTAAATAATTTGAATAATCTTTGATCTTTTTGAAAATTTCATTTTACTTCAAATATTATCGCCTAACGCTAATTCGTATTAAAAGACAATTTAATTTCTGTATAAAAATAAAGTTTGTGAGGCATTTTTAAACGTTGGCACGTTCACTCATCGAACCACCTAAACGAAAAAAATGTAAAACAAGTTACAAAAATTTAAAAATGCTTAAAAATGTAATATTAATAGATACTTTGAAGTATGTCAAAAGTTTTGAAATGCAACAAAGTATTTGCATTAAAAATTACTTTTGAATGAAAACTGAAACTGACCGCTTGCAGTTTTCGTTTTGAAATCGCTTGTTGGGATCGCTAAGGTTTTTTGTTTTAAGATGATGAGTTTGAAAGCATGTTCTTCATATTAATCACAACAATATAAAGCATAGACATACAAGTTGAATAAATCAAAAGGCAAAATTGAACAAGAAACAACGGTAGTCGTGAATTCAATTAGAAAATATCGAACATTTATAATTATAATATACAATTGGGAAAAGCTTGTATTTTGATTATATGAAAGTTGACGAAGTGTGAATTAAGTATGTTAATAAATTACAGTTCGGCAATGTTCAATTGTTGAAGAAATGTTCAAAAAATAAGAGAGGAAACTTTATGAAAAAGGTAATTTAGGTAGTAAATATGCAAGATTAAAGTAGGATTTGTTTTCTTATTCTTCCAGAGTTGTTTACCTTGGACTGTCTTTTGTTGAAATTACAATTTCTATTTAGTAGTGTAAAAGAACACTTTTTAAGAAAGTTGTAATGGACTTAGAGAATGATGTTGGTGGTTGAGTCAGCAGTTGATGCGCGAAAAGTTTCTTAAGTCAAAATAATGACACGCGTGGATTCGTGTGGCATCTCTCTGAAGCTGAGTTACTGACTGGTGAATTGGACTGAAATTTGTCCTTTTATTTGTTTTGGGAAGTCAAAGTAGGCTCCAGTGAGCTTGGCGAGAAAAATAGATATATTCGACAATCGATAAAACATTTTGGTGTCGTCTCGACCAATAAAAAGTCGAATTACACAATGTGAGGTGTTGATTGGTTAAAACTGATTCTAATGGAAGAGTGTATTTTTTATGGAGGTGAGTAGAAAATATGGACGATTCTATACGCTGATGTAAATAGTCGCGGATTTATGCGTCATTTTTAGCCATCTGTCATCACAATGTAAGAAGACAAAATAATTATGAGAAAATTTAGAAGAATTATGAGAAGAAATTTAAAATAATTTTTCTAGAGATTCTGCTAATCATTTAAATTAGGAACTGCCACTGACTTTTCGATACCTAAGGTTTAAAATTGATTTTTAAACATGAAAAAGCATGCTTGAAGATTTCATTTTAGCTTTAAAGTTTAATTGAAAAAACTAAATGATGAAATTTACTATTTCCAGTAAGTAAAATATGCAGGTGTATTTTAAATAAAAATTATATGGAGTGGAGTCACAACTTTTCAGCCGATTTAAGAAAATTTTCTTAAAAGCGACCATTTTCTTAACTTAAGTACCTTCATGAGATCGCTAAAACAAGAGTATAGCATGATGAAAAAGATGGCAAACTTGACGAAAACTAAATTTTATCGTCTAAATGTTTATGTTATTATTAAGAGGAAAGATCAAAGTATTTTGGAGTATTTTTTTACATTTTTTAGTCATTCCTAGCACGTCCGAAATTTTCGTTGTTTTTGAGTCAGAAAAATTGATATCATGTCAACCATTTTTTCCACTTTATAAAAAAAAATGAAAATCTCAGTTTCAAATTCTTTTAAAAAGCAAATATAATTTTTTCAAAACTTATTTTAAGAAAATTAGAAATTATAATCTTTATTTAAAATATTTTGAAACAAGCATTACTTAGTTTTTGCGTTGAAAAGAAGTAGTTTAAAAAGAAAAAAAACAGGTGATAACATAAGAAACCAATCAAAACAACTATTTTTAACTTTTTTTTAGAGGAATATAAACAAACTTATTTTTCAGTTTTGAAAATCCCACTAAAATAAGATATACATTTCTGAAATGTTACTTTTGTAAAATTAGCAAATTTAAAGTTAAATTAATCTGTTCTGAAACAAATATCACTTACTTATAGCATACGATTTTCTAGACAAACATTTCTTGACCTCGGGGTTTTGTTATTTTCACGTCTCCATCAATAATTTGATGGCTGATGTGTTAACAGTTTTAGTACGGTACATCAAAAGTGACATAATGTTTTTTTTGTTTCTTATAATAATTTAAAATACTATAAAAATTTCTTACATTATTGAGTTACCTCTATCTCTTTCATTATTTAATAGCTAAGATAATGAGAAATAATTTTATTATTAATATTACATTAAGTTATTACATTTTTAATTTAATAACTGAGATAATAACTAATAAAATTATTATTATATTAATAATTAAGTTATTAATTGTTTAAATTGATAAATGAGATAATTTTATTATCTCAATTTAATTTTTAATTTAATAACTGAGAGTGACATAAGACGTTTACATGTCAAGCGGCTTTCCCCAAGGAGGAGACAAACTTTGGAACATTTGACCTTTTAACCATAATGTCATTTATGAGATATCATACTAAAAAAAATATAACATTTTGAAGCACAAAAAAAAATATTTTTAATTATGGTAAAAAGTTTTGGTAGCATTATTTGTATTAAGCTTTTAATTTTCACTTAGTAAATATAGTCTTCACTTAAAAACTTAATAACTGATCCCAAACTCTGCTTGGAAGAATTTTAAAATATTTTTTAAAATTAAAGAAAAATGAAAAAAACTAAAAGAAAAATGCAAACAATTCTTGCAAAAATTCTTTACTCATCGAAAGAAAAAAATTTTTTCTTCAGATAATAATGTCCTTCATATATATTATTTATAAAAGCAAATAAACGCCTATCTAATTTGAAATTAGATAGTTTATTGCAGTTTTTATTTTACGATTTGGAGCAGATTTTTAAAAAGTTGACAGTAGTTGTGAAAAAAAAATTGATGATTTAATTTCTCCAAGGAGTCCTGCTTATAAGTAATAAAAACAATCTGTGTACTCTTTGAAATTCTAGAAAATTTCATAAAATTAATTTATGGGCGAGTAACAGATGTAAAAAAAATATTTTTATCAAGATTTTCTAAAAGTAAAAATTTCAAAAAGAAACTCATTCATTTTTTAATATGTCCTGAAAGTTTCATTAAAAGCATACAATTATTTGATTTTTGCAAGAATTTCCAAATTAATGTGTTTTCCCCATGAAAATGCTACACTAAAATGGCCATTATAACAAGTATTACAAAATTAACAAAAAAAAAAAACAAGATTTTTGACCCAATTTAGAATGTGTTAAGAAGAAGGAAAAAATTTGTAAAAATATTTAAAAAATACTTTGTTCTTTCCTCTTAATAATAACATGAACATTTTAGTGATGAAACTTTGTTTTTATTCAGTTTTGGACCTTTTATCATTATGCTATACTGATTTTTTAGTGAATTATTGGAGGTACCCACTTAACAGTATTTAATTTTTTTAAGGATTATGTCATATGTTCTCATAAGTGTGTATATCACCTTTTTCAGAATATTCTAGTTTAAAAATAAATGAATACATATGGGAGAAAGACCATTTTGTTTATGTGGAGTGGATGCATCAGCATTTTCACAGAATTCACATGAAAGACATACTTATAAGCATGTTGGAAAACCTTATGAGGGCAGCTTTGAAATGCTCTAACTTGAACAACGTAAACAGAGCAGTCTAATAGTTTGGATTCAATGAAAGGTTCAGATCAAAAATTGTAACTGTGATAGCCATTGAGATAAGGACAGCCATGATGAGGACAGTTAAGTGCCATACCTGACACATGCTTGGGCGACCATGTCTCTTTCTATTCAAGACAGAGTGGGCAGAGATTTTAGCACATTAGGTTGCTGTTTCTTTCTGCCAATGAGTGAGGGTAGTTAAAATAATAGAGGTGTCAAGGGAAAAACGTCCTTTTAACACTGTTTTGTTTTCTGTTTTTTTTTTATGCGCATGAAATCCAAGATTGCCAACTTTGTTTTGTTTGTTTTATTAATACACTGTCTTCTTTGTTCACAGATATCAATTATTATTGACATTGCAGTTAAATTTTTGTAAATGAAAGTTGACTGAAAAGCAAGAAGCCAGAAAAGAGTTCCACAAGCAACAAGTGTGAGAAACGAAACTGTTATCATAGGACGTTTTTTTTAATCACTTCGCTCCAAAGATACAAGTGCTAGTAGAAATGGAATGGGAATGAAAAGCCTTTAAGAGGAAAAAGAATGAAAAGTCATTAAGTGAACCAGAAACTCAATCCTGAACAGATAAAAAGGGATGCACTGTAATATGGTGAGACATTGCTGCTAATCTAGTACTGCGCTTAAAAAGTCTAATACAGGAATGTTCATCAGAATTACCAGTATTTACAGAAAATTACAGTGAATCTGTGTTACAGTGGGAAAGTGAGTGAAGCCAAGATGCCAGGTCAGGACCTATATCATTACAAATTGTCAAGAATCTCTAAATATATAGCAAAAGCACCAAAGCAAATGTTGCAGCAATATTAAATGCATGGACAAATTGTAGACTTTTAAATGTATAAGATGGATTCTGAAGAGAAAAATTGTCTAGTGCAACACTGAATTAATTTTCCTAGTAGCTGACCTAGAAATGAATTCAATGTAATCTTTCTATGTCAAGAAGGTGCAATGAGTCATTCTCTTGAAGAGTAGCATCAGCCAAGCTGATGGATGTCAAAAAGCGTTCTTTCAGATGATTAAAGAGAGCAGTTTCATTTTGGAGGTTTTAAAATTAACATTCCTTGCTCCAGCTAACAGCTGCCAATTTGATCTTATCGAACATACTATTAAGACAAGCATAAATAATTGTCATCGGCATTGATACCAGGTTGAGAACTGATGACATCAGGAAGGTCATTGTCAAGAGAAAATCTTGTAAAGTGAGCAGATCAGCATTTACTTAAGATTGAAATTAAAAGTGCAAAAGCACATCCAAACGGAAGAGAAATATTAATATAGTAGAAAATGTTGACATGTATTTTCATATAATTCAAACATGAAAAGCCATATGTGGATGTAGATAGGAGAGAGACAATAATATTTTAAAGTGTATGCATTGGAATATTCAGAGATTTCACTTTTGAAACGTGACATGGAAGTACACTCAGCAGAGAAACCATTTTCTTGTCAAGTGTGTGGTTCAACATTTTCACAGAATTCCAAATTAGCAGTTCATGTGAGAATACATACAGGGGAGAAACCATTTTCTTGTCAAGTATGTGGATCAAAATTTTCGCAGAATTCCAGTTTAAAAAATCATATGAGTGTGCATACAGAAGAGAAGCCATTTGCTTGTAAAGTGTGTGGATCAGCATTTTCAAGGAATTCTATGTTAAAAGACCACATGAAAATACATACAGGTGAGAAACCATTCTCCTGTCAAGTGTGTGGATCAGCATTTTCTAGGAAATGCAATTTAAAAGATCATATGAGAATACATACTGGAGAGAAACCATTTACTTGTCAAGTGTGTGGATCAAAATTTTCCATGAACTCCAATTTAAAAAGCCACATGAGAATACATACAGGAGAGAAACCATTTACTTGTCAAGTATGTGGATCAGCATTTTCCTTGAATTGCAGTTTGCAAGATCATATGAGGATACATACAGGAGAGAAACCATTTTCTTGTCAAGTGTGTGGATCAACATTTTCCCTGAATTCTAATTTAAGAAACCACATGAGAATACATACAGGAGAGAAACCATTTTCTTGTCAAGTGTGTGGAACAGCCTTTCCCCGCAATTCCAGTTTAAAAAGCCACATGAGAATACATACAGGAGAGAAACCATTTTCTTGCCAAGTTTGTGCATCAACATTTACAAAGAATTCCACATTAAAACAACACATGAGAATACATACAGGAGAGAAACCATTTTCTTGTCACGTGTGTGGATCAGCATTTTCCTTGAATTGTCGTTTAAAAGATCATATGAGAATACATACAGGAGAGAAACCATTCTCTTGTCACATATGTGGATCAACTTTTTCACTGAATTCTAATTTAAAAAACCATCTGAGAATACATACAGGAGAGAAACCATTTTCTTGTCAAGTGTGTGGATCAGCATTTTCTCGCAACTCCAATTTACAAAGTCACATGAGAATACACACAGGAGAGAAACCATTTTCTTGCCAAGTGTGTGGATCAGCATTTACAAAGAATTCCACATTAAAACAACACATGAGAACACATACAGGAGAGAAACCATTTGCTTGTAAAATATGCGGCAATGCATTTTCCCGTAATGTCATGTTAAATGACCACATGAAATTACATAATGGAGAGAAAACTTTTTCCTCTCAAATGTGAGGACTAGTATTTTCAAAGAATTCAAATTCAAATGTATACACTGAAAAACACAGAGTTGCCTTATTCTTCCAGTATGTGCACCTCAGCTTTTATGGAGCATTAAAAGTCCTTTTCCTGTCATAATTCTCAGAATATAAGGTTTCTTAATTGAACTGTGATTGTGTTAATACTGTTTTTGTTTTAAATTTATTGATTCTTTTGAAAAAAAAAACACTGTTGTCCTGTCAGTTTAAAAAATTTGTTCTATCATAATTCTAAAAACAAATTCTTAATTTAAGGAAGGTAGACCATGCAGTAACTTCATTTTTTTCATTGTGACAAGGGAATTTGAAATTCACAGGCCATCCCCAAATGGTTCTCTTGCCTCAGTAGATGTTAAAATCCATCTGTAGAGAAAACCAGCTTATCTTCAAAACAACTTCTATTATTTATTCTTTCTTCTGTGATGCTGATCACATAAACAGGACAGCTCAACTTCTTGAGAGGAGAATTTTCCAACATGTTCTGGCAGTCATTAGAAGTCAGATTTGAAATAATTTTCCTAAATCAGTTGTGTCATACAGATCTGTAATTACGGATCACTTGCTTAAAAACTCTCAGCTGGCTGAGACGTACCATGTTCTATCAATTTTTTTCGGATTTCCACCTTAAAATCCTCAAGACAATTTTCACTAAGTCCAGGCACTCTTCCCTATGTAAACAGAAGGAATGGCTGATAGAACTTAATGTGATCTGCTTGTAGATATTCTGCATTTAGTATATTACTAATAATGGTGTGTTAGTTTTTCCTTTATTTTTTAGTCAGCATGTCAGTCAGTTATATGCCATGTGTGATACACGTATAGGCAATCATGTATCTTTCAATACATGACTGATGAGGCAGATGTTTTTCCTGCAGTAGGTTGCCATTTCTTTCTGCAGCAGACCAGTTGCCATCCAAGGCTAGAGAACCCGGTCTGTCCTGCTATTTACCCAAAGCTGAGGGGAAGAAGAGGAGGATTCATACCTTTCGCAAGGGTATTAGAATGTCAGTTATGTAAAGGATTCAACTTGAATCCAAACTCGGCTCTCGGATACCTCAATCCAAGCTGCTATGCATTACTCCACTGTGCCTACCTTCAGTAGTCAGTATGTACATCTATTATTTCATTTCATGAACAAGTTTCATTGAGAAGTGACATTCATTAAAATCCCAATTTCTTCCCCTTTCATATTAAATGTCTTTTCTCTCTTATTTTAAATACATATTTTAAATGTTTTCATATTATACTCCATTATTATAAAAAACAGTATTAAAATTACGCTTTTATAACATCAAGTATGGTGGCCTGTAAAAAATGAATTATTTTAATTTTTTTCCAAACTAATTATTTCTCTGCATTGTTTTTTTTATCACCAAGATTATTTTTATAAATAGAACAAGCAAACAAAATTGATTATGCCTAGCAATTATACATTTTAAAAATTGCTATTTCTTCTTTTATTGTACAAAATAAATAAGAAAATAACTTTCATAAAGTTTAAATTTGGTACCTCCAAAAATTTGCTAAAAATCAGCACATGTGATGAAAAAATTCCCCAGACTTCATAAAAACAAATATTTATTGTTAAAATTTTTGTTATTATTAAGCGAAAAGCCTAAAGGATTTTTTATTATTAAGCAATATTTTTTAATCCTTTTCAGAACCATCAAAATTTTTGTTAAAACTTTAGTTTTTTTCGATCAATGGGTGACGATAAATTAGGCATGTAAAAATTTTAGTATCTTTTTATGGTGAAATACATTGATTTGGAAATTCTTGCAAAAAGCAGAAAATTCTTGGATTTTAAGGAAACTTTCAGGACTTATTGACAAATGAATAAAACTATTTTAGAAACGATTTTGCAGATATTAAAACAAAAAATAGCAGAATAATGCCTAGACAAAATGACTATAAGACAGTCTTAAAGTATGGTATAAAAATTGAGGAACAAAAATATCTTGTACTCAGTAACCTGAAAGAGGCATACCAATTATTTAAATCAAAGAATCCAAACAGAATTAGTTTTTCAAACTTAGCTGAGCTCAGTCCAAAAGAATGCATCCTAGCAGGTAGTGCTGGAACACATTATCTGCATTTGTTGCACAATACATAAAAATATGAAACTGATGATTGTGGGTGCTTATCTTGATGCACTGACTCAAGAAGAACAATGTTATTTAACAGATTTCCACCAATCCATAGTTTCTGTTACATGCCATGGAGCAACATCTCACTGCTACTTGGGTGACTGCTCAACTTGTAGCAATCTGATGGAAGATTTTGTTTTATATATACAAAAAATTCTAAATAAATTGTAATAGACTGTATATCAAATCATCTATCAACAGTGGCTATCAACTGATAAAATATCACTGTATTTATTGAAACTTTTTCATTCAGGTTTTCAAATCTTAAAGAAATAGAACAGTCAAAATATTTTTTCTAATAAGAAAAGTTCTTTGATGGATAATGAAGTCATGTTTATTGCAAATTTTATTGAGAATGATTTATTTTGCAGGATGCACAAGGCTTCCATTGAAATAATGCTCAAGTCACATTACATCCATTTGTTTGTTACTACAGAAATCACAAAGAACTGGAGCATATTACATTTGCAATTATATCAGACTGTCTCAAGCATGACACAGTAGCTGTCCATTTGTTCCAAAGAAAGCTTATAGAAATGCTTAAAAAACCCTTAATTATAAATAATAAAGCTGATCTACTTCTCTGATCGTACTGCTTCACAGAAACATTTTATCAATTTATGCTACCATAAAGCTGACTTTAGTATTGATGCAGAGTGATACATTTCTGCTACATCTCAAGTGAAAGGACCATATGATTGGTTAGGTGGCACTGTTAAGAGATTAGCAGCAAAAACAAGCCTGCAGTGACCCTATAATGAACAGATTGTGAAAAGACAGCTGTTTGATTATGCAAGGAAAAAGATTTCAGACATAAATATTTTATGTTTCTCAACAAATAAATGGACAAATGAGTTAGAAATCTTAGATTAAAAAATGCCCCAACAATTACAGGAATTCAAAATCTACATAGTTTTATTCCTGTATCTCAGGGAGAGATAGAAGTAAAAACTGTGTCAACTGAGGATGAAAGAAAAATAGTTAAAATTATAAAACTGGACAATATAGAGTTTGAAAACATTAAAGGATTTGTTACAGCAATCTATGATAGGAATTGGTGGATAGGATGTGTGCTTGATCCTGATAATTAGTAGGTAAAATAGGCATTTCCACAACTGAAGGGCCCTTCCCCATCTTTTGGTTATCCATAACATACACATATTAATTTTGAAATATTCTCATATTGTTAGTTATGTTGATCCAATAACTGACACTAGAAGAACTTATGAACTTTTGAAAATTGAGATGGAAAAACCTTCAAATATTTTAAGAAAGAGAACTTCTTGAAAAACGTTTAAATAAAAATATAATGAAGTTTGGTTATCACAAAAAATATGAGTGAAAACTAAGTGGCTTGCATATCTAAACATGTATTCCAACAAGCAAAAAATGTTTGCTTGTTAATCTCTTATGGAGTGCAGGTGATATGTTGTTGGTGCTAACCCATTTAAAGTAGTAGCAGTGTTTACAAAATATTCCGGGTGCTGTTCAGAATAAAACGGTCTTGAACCAACATGCATAGAAACAGATATAACAATGTAATGGTTAAGCAAAGCATTAAAACAAATTAAATTTAAGTAAAACTGAAGATAAAGATTTATATAACAATAGATAAAAATTTATTTGGATGTTTTTACAGATATGGTGAATATAAGACCCCTGAAAAGAAGGGTATGTTCACATATACATATTTGAAATGTTTTTAAATAAACACATTAGGTGCGTTTAATAAAATGGAAAATTTCATGGACACACATTGAGGTGTGTTTAGAAAAATTCAAAAGGAAAGTTCATACCTTGGCTTCATTGTGGAATCTACATAAGAAAAGTGGGAAATGTTGTTTCAGATTATTAGTAATCTGTTTGAGTTGCCAATGTGGAATCCATTCTCCAACTGATTTTTCTTTGGAGTATGGTCTGTATTTATAGATTCCCTTAAGCAGATACTGGCTGACAAAAAAGTCCATCAAAATTGCAAGGGAAGCGTTGTCAGCGGTTGACTGATAATCAGCATTATATTTCAAATATTTTTAAAATGCTGCCAGAAGTGCTGCTGAAAGCTTATGCATAAATAACTGATTTTGGTCATTTGACTCCTGACTTTTGAGACGGCAACTTTCGGCTGACCTGACACCTGTAAATTTTAAGAAACATCTTTGATCATTCATTTCAATGTATAATTTTCTTAAATCGTAGTTATATACATCAAAAAAAGCAAAAACTAAAATTTGACTATTTTGTGCATTTAGTGTACCATGTCAAAGCATCAACAAAAATGTGTTAACCAGTGACATCATTTGTTGCATATTTTCATGTTATTTTATATTATATATATATATATATATATATATATATATATATGATCTTAACATTGATTCATGACACTTTTTAAATAATTATTTTCATTATATCATTTTTTCATATAAAAATTGATTTGTTGTATAATAAAAATGTAAACAAAACCAAAAAGTAAGGATTGTTTTCCACTGAATTGGCCAACATTTGGTCACAAATTCCGTTGATTCTTATGTGAATATTAATCAACATTCAAAGAGCTTTCTGAAGATATGTAACTTGACCACATTGGGAGATATGAAAATGTTAGCATATCCATTTGTTTGTTACTACAGAACTGACAAAGAGCTGGAGCATATTCATTTTGTAATTATATCACACTGTCTCACGTATAATTTTGCTTGGAAAAGGTATGAATCCATCTCTTTTCTCTCAGTATAAACCCAAATCCATGATTTTGAATTTGGCCCAACTCAGTAAAATTATTATAGCCCAGGTCACAGTTAAAAGTCGACCACAAAAGTTTGTACATATCTTGTCATAAGGCAGATAAATTTGTTTTCAAATTTTTTTAAAAATCTGAAGATAAGCTTTGCGAGAAATTATATGTCAAATTTTAAGGTCACGGTCAGATTGTTATTTGTCCTCCAAAGAAAAAATAAATAGATCACATTTTAGATTAATCCAAGTACTTTAAAATGGTATGTAAATTTGTAGGTTAAAAAACAAATGAGATATTAACATTTAAAGCTTGTGACTATTTTTCAAAATTCACCTTTTTGGAAAAGATCAAAGGGCCATATCTTTGACCTAAAAATGTAAAATGTGCAACATACAGTTTGTATAATGGAACTCTATAAGTGTAATTTGAAAAAATCTGTGTCTGTGATGGTCAGACCCTTTTTGATTTGACATGGAATGATTCAATATCAATAGCTCTCCTGTAAGCTGACAGACAGCAACACAAATGTGTGATCACTGAATGCCCCCCACCCTATTTGTAAGTTTGGTATCCTGTAATAAAAATCATTTTACTTTTTCTGAACTAATTATTCTTTTACATTTTTTTTGTAAACAGAACAAAGAAACAAAATTGTATATACCTCACAGTTATACATTTTTAAAATTGTTATTTCTGCTTTTATTGAACAAAAATAAAAAAATAAATTATCATAAAATTTAAATCAGGTACCTCCAAAGATTTGCTAACAAAATGAGCATACATGAAAAAAAAATAGCCCAAATTTATTCAAAACAAAGTTTTATCATCAAAATCTTTGATTTTAGTAAGAAGAAAGACTAAAGTATTTTTTTTATTAAGTTCTATTGTTTTATTGATTTTAGAACCTTTGAAATTTTGGTTAACAATTTTGCTTTAGTTGCATTAATGTGTGACTATAAATTATTATGGGAAATTTGAGCTCTTTTTTTATTCTTATTTTTTTTGTGGGCAAACTGTTTGATTTGGAAATTCTTGCAAAAATCATATAATTGTTGGATGTTGGATAATCCCAACCATACCAAAAAAAGTCCTGAGACTGTGCAGGCTGAGGAATGGTGCAAAAGTACTTACCTTAAGAAGTCGGTAAGGCCAATCAGGAATTGCAACACAGCAACCATCTGCAAGACATCCTTCAGCTGGTTTCTGGTAAATAGCTTCTTGCTCACAACTGATCCAGTTATGATCTACAAGAGGACCACCTGGGAATCCATAGCTACCTGTATTTTGGTTGGGGAGAATCCACCGCAATGCCTCAAGACAGTGGGCAAGCATTACATGGCCAAAAGTTACAAGGTGGAAAGAGTCTTCCATAAGGGTGCCACTTTAGCCTTTGCTAAAACCAGGTAAGACTGGCAATTCTGCACCACATATGCAGCAACCCCATATGCCTCTGGTGAGGCATCGCAGAAGGGGGATCATTTCATTCTCACTGAAAGCCTTCCAGGGGAAGGTAATTGTCCCCAAACCAGAAAGATCAGCAGAAAGGTTCTTCCATCTGGATGAAAACTCAGCCAGAACTGGCTCATCCTATCCTAAGCCCCTCTTCCAGCCTCTGCAAAAACCAGGGAAGACTGACAATTTTAAGATTTTCTCAACACTTTGTGAACAAAATATTTCCTTCCTCAACGTAGCCTAATCGTCTGATAACTTGCATTGAGTTACAAGAAGAGCGAAAATAAGTGGAAAAAGATTTCCTTTATAATCACTTCAAGGATCACGTGGTAACAAGTCACGAGACCCTGTAACTATAAAAAAAATATTAGTAATGAGGTAACAGCTTTTATTCAACAATCCAGGTAAGTACATTACTATTTCCAACTGCCTGAACCGTTAATTTCTCCACATGAATTTTAATTAAACTTTTAGGATTTATTCACTGACAAACAAAATTATTTTACAAACGATTTTAGTAATTTAAAAAAAAAACATCATTCCAATCAATTGAAATACAGCAGCAAAGTATTATCCTTAAATATTAAATTGAATTTAATCGTATTACTTTGGGACTAAAATAAAAGTGTAAAAAACTAATGTTAAACTCTAGGTATTGCTTTTGTCTCTTTTTTAAAAAAATTTCTGGTTATGTCTATTTTCAATGTCCCATTCAGTGATTGTCTTTTTTGCAGTATAATAATTCAGAAAATAATTCAAATTAATGAAATATCATTAAATTATCTCCCTTGATTTTCGCTCTTTTGAAAACATTTCGCAAACGATTAGAAAGAAATAATGGCTGTTTTTAAATGTAAAATTACAACCAAAAAAGATCACTCTGTCTAAAAATTTTATAATTTGTTCGTTTTTTGTAATCTTTCATTGTGCTAAGGAAAACAAATCAGACGAAAAAAAGAAGTAAGTTTAACGTTCTCCTAATTTCTTTGTTTACAAATTTGAATACGTTTTTTTTTCCAAAATGACGCAGAAATCAGCGACTATTTATCAGCGATTTCAAAACGAAAACTCCAAGAAGTTAATTTAAATTATTTTTTATTCAAAAGTAATTTTCAATGCAAAATGCTTTGCTGTTTTTAAAAACTTTTGAAATACATCAAAGTATCTACTAATATTAGATTTTTAAGCGTTTTTCAATTTTTGTAACTTGTTTTTTTCGTCTATAATAGGTCGTTCGACGAGTGAACGTACCAACGTTTAAAAATGCCTCAAAAACTTTATTTTTATACAGAAATTAAATTGTCTTTTAATACAAATTAGCGTTAGTCGATAATATTTCAAATAAAATAAAAATTTCAAAAAGAACAAAGAAGGTTATTCAAATAAATTATTTAAAAAGTGTTTTTCGGAAATCAGTGGCGGTACCTACTGAGTGTCATCAAAATGTAAGAAGACAAAACAACTATGAGAAAAATATATAGTCAAGAAGAAATTTAAAATAATTTTTCTAGAAGTTTTGCTAATCATTTAAAAATTAAATGAATATTTTCCAAACCACCAAACCATGCATTTCGGCATTCTGATATTCACCAAAATAAAATTATGCTCAACTAAGAGAAGACAATTTATATTTTAAGATGTAGAAATCACAAATTGAAATTTGTAATAAAGTTCATATATTTCGTGTGGATGAGTGTTGGTGTAATGGATAGTGGCTTGGAATGAGAAATTGAAGAACTGAGTTCGAATTTCAGTCGAGTTCATTACATTCGCTTGAGAAAAAATACCATTGGGAAAGGTATGAATCCATCTCTTCTCCCTGACCTAAGAGTAAATAGCAGGACAGACTAGGGCCTTAGGAGAAGGAAAACTGAATACAAACCATGTTGGGCTCTGTCAGACTATCTTGCCTAAGACACCCTACTGTTGCTACGGCTGCATTACATGTGGTACCCTTATGACTCTAAAACAGGTTATGGGACTCGTACCATGTCTTAACTGTTGACTATATCTAGAATTTTCAAATTTATGTACCAAGTGCATCAAAATATTTTTACATGTTCTAAAGGATGTGATGAGTAAGATAAATTTTGGTGATGTGACATAGTTGATCATATATGAGAGCCCATAAGTGTCAAATATCTTTTTACCTAGGTATGAGATTGCTAAAAAAGAGCATAGCATGAGGAAAAAGATGCCAAACTTGAAAACAAAATTTTAGCATCTAAATGTTTATGTTATTATTAAGAGGAAAGAACAAAGTATTTTTTAATTATTTTAAAAAATTTTCATTCTTTTTAGAAAATTCTAAATTTTGATTAAAAAAACTTTGTTACTTTTTGTATTACCAGAATTAGTAAAATAACATAAAATTGTCGAATTTTAATGAAACTTTCAGAAACTATTCACAAATAATGGAATTTATTATAAATATGTTTTCCTTTTTTAAAGTCATGCCAAAATTTTTTTTTTTCATGTGTGTTACCCCCCCCCCCCTAACTAATTGCACAAATCTCTATAATTTCAATTTTGGGAAGATTAGTGATTATATTAGTTAAAAGCACAAGGCTTTGAGGAAACCAAATCATGTTTTTTTTTGTTTTCTTTTTAGTTGGACCACCTGTACCTGAAAATCATCCCTGAATTGTAACATACAAAACTCAATAAAACAAAAATATTATTTAATGTCAAAAGCTTTTAATTGCATTCATTTATTTTAATGAATATGGACAATATTGTTTTAAAGCAAAAAGATATTTCGATGAAAAATGAATTTTTAAAACAATTATTTGTTATTTCTGAAATATTACATTTTTACATTAAATGCTGTTAATTCTTCTAAAATTAGGGAAAAGTTTGTACAATTTAACAAATGTTGTTATTAAGTAGATATATATATATCTACAGATTATAGTTTCCAAAGCTTCTTACAAATTAACGAACACCAGTATATAAAAAAAATATAATTTGTGCCAATAATACGACCGCAAATCAAATCTATGGAAGACCGGAAGGATCAATCGTGCAATAAAAAAAACATCACATGGATTGAGTTTCTGTCTAATATTTAACTTAAATACTGAATTTTTAATACAATTATTTGTTATTTCTTTAATTATAATAGATTTATTTAAGTTGTTAAAATATACAGTTATATAAAATATATGTTAATATATACAGTTGTTAAAATATTATAAAATTAATTAAAAGCCGCATTCAGTTTCGTAAATGTCCTTTTGAGATAGATTTATTTTTGCGAAACACGTGTTTCAATTTCAACTGAGAAGGGTACCTACAAGTATCAGTATGATCTCATGAAATTTAAATTTGTATTTTATGTACACTTCTGATAAAATTTCATGAGAAAGGTACCTATAAATTAATTAGATACCTTCCTTATGAAATTTAATCTCACTCTTAACAGTCTTATCTTAATTTCTTTATAATATATTTTCCATAAACATAGTAAATGTAAAGGTGAAAGCTAAGTACAAAAAAAAATTAGAGCACTGAAAGTTTTCCTTAAAAATAATGAAGTAAATAATTTGTTCACTTAAATCTAAATAATTTCACTTTTCTCCTTCCGTAGAATAAATTATCCTCGCGTAAGCTATCAATACATCACAAAAATGTTTTTCGTCACCTGTCAAGTGACACAAAATGTTATGACCGTCTTTGTTTTATTTTCAAACTACATCTTTTTGGCACAGAAACTAAGTAATGCTTGTTTCAAAATATTTTAAATAAACATTATAATTTCTGATTTTCTTAAAATAAGTTTTGAAAAAATTATAATTGATTTTTAAAAGATTTTCAAACTGAGATTTTCATTTCTTTTTATAAAATGGAAAAAAATGGCTGACATGATTGATTATCTGTCAATTTTGCTGACCAAAAAAAACATGATTTTTAACAAAAAGTTTGGATGTGCTAGGAAGGATTAAAAAATATAAAAAATACCCCCAAATACTTTGATCTTTCCTCTTAATAATAACATAAACATTTAGATGATAAAATTTTCATCAAGTTTGGCATCTTTTTCATCATGCTATGCTCTTTTAGTGATCTCATGAAGGTACCTATTTTTACCCTTCTTGCTTTTGAGGTTTCAGTGAATTGGATTTTAATTAAACTTTCAGGACTTATGCACTAATGAATAAAATTATTTTACAAACGATTTTAGCAATTTAAAAAAAAAAGAAAAAAAGCATCATTCTAATCAATTTAAAATATGTTTGAAATACAGCAGCAAAGTATTTTCATCATTGGAAACAGCACTTTTACTTCTGATTAGATTTCTGAGATGAGGAATTATTATTATATAATGACTTATAGATTTCTTCATCTTGGTTGTTATGATTATAACAAGTTGCTAACTCTTGTTGAATGTTTTACTGCATGAGGGATATAATGGTGGTAATCTGGTTGAGCGTTTTACTGCATGAGGGATATAATAGGATGGTAACCCTGACTGGGCATTTTACTGCTGAATAATTCAAAGCCATAAAATGAGTTTGGAGAAGTCTCTGGGAAGATTTGAACATAAAATAAACCAAGTAGAATTCATTAGTCTTTGGTAAGACTAAACCTTTCTCAATGTACCCAATTACTTCCAGTGCAGTATTGTCACAGGGCACTTGTCCTGGTTTGATGGTTAGTTGCTTGTGAATGCAAAATGATGATTTGAGATGATTAGAAATTAGAAATGCTAAACCTCCTTGAGGAATAAAAAGGAACCGGGAATTAAAATTACATCAAATATAGAAAATGGAATTGATGATGGACTCAGAATTCGACCCTGAATGAATTTGATGAAAAGTCATTAACTTTGGAATTTCTCAAAAGTGGTGCCCATTCCCTGATAAGGAAAGATACTTGCTTTAATTTCTGAGCTAAAATAAATCCTAGTGTGATAAATTCTTAATACTACAATGTCAAGTCATAAGGTAATTCTTATTAAAAGTTGGAGAAATGTGTATTTTGGGACAATAGACATATTTAGATAATCCAGACGAATGTAGAAATTTTTACATATCAATGTCAGAACAGCAAATAGTGCCAAGCGGAGATCGCTTATATAAACCGGTGAAGCATTTGGCTTTGAGAATCATTAGAAAGATCGCAGGATAAAGTGCTAAAAAATTTCTGTCATTCAAAGACAATATATCAGTATTTTTACTAAATTCACATTGTGACCCCCCCCCCCCCAAGCAAATACACATTGGAGAGTAACACTCCTCTTGTCAAATAGGCAGAATACTCTTTCACAGATTTTAAATTTGAAAAGTGACATAGCAGACCACCCATGTGAGAAGACAATTGGCAAACACGGACTTTTATAACTGCAAAAAGAAAATGGAATGTCAGAAGGATGTTTTTTTCCAGTGACACCACTTTTATTTTAACTACTTTGTGGCAATATTTATTGTTTCAAAAGGTGATGATTAGAACTAAAATAAAATCTGAACATATGATATTAGTTACCATGTGATAAAGTTTAAATTGATTGGCAATTTGCTGATGTTTTGCCAATCATTTCAGTAAATAATATAATAAGTAAATTGCGTTCATTATTTTTATTGTCAGTTCTCAAGATAAAAGAAAATGTATCAATTAACTTTCATATGTTTAGGTTTTATAAAAATTTTAATCATTGCATTTAAAATGATAAATATTGCCAATGAGTGAAGATAAATAAAAGAAAAGCAGTGTCATGGGAAAACCATCTCTTTGGCACTGTTTTTTTTTCAAGCACAAAGCCCATGTTTGCTAAACATAGTTTGTCATTTGTGTAGTTCTGTATTTTTACATCAGATTTAATAGGTCATACGCGAATGCAACACCAACCAAAAACCTTATTCATGTGGGTCAATATTTTAATTCAGTTCCACATAAAAAATGCACTTGCAAAACAGAAAAACCATTCTTTTGTCAAATGCGTATATCACCTTTTTCAGATTATTCTAGTTTAAAAACAAATGAATACATATGGTAGAACAACTATTTTGTTTATGCGAAGTGCTTAGATCGGCATTTTCACAGAATTCACATGAAAGACATAAGCATGTTAGAAAACATTATGAACACAGTGTAGGGCAGCTTTGAAATCCTATAACATGAACAGCATAAAGAGAGCAGTCTAATAGTTTGGATTCAATGAAAGGTTCAGATCAAAATTCCTATGATAGCCATTGAGATAAGAACAGCCATGATGAGGACACTTAAGTGCCATACCTGATACATGCTTGGACAATCTTGTCTCTTTCTATTCAAGACTGAGTAGGCAGAAATTTTCCCACAGTAGGTTGCTGTTTGTTTCTGTACTAGACTGGTTGGCAACCATGGCTATAGGAACCAGTGTGCTGTTCTATTTGACCCATAGCTAGGAGAAGAGATGGGTTCATTCCTTTCTCAAGGGTATTTGCATGTAAGTGACATAATGAGGACACTAGTCTAATAAAGAAACAGAACTTTTCATCGTTGAATTACATCTGTGTTTGCTGAGTAGTATAAAATTTTATATATTTTGTGAACAACATGATATGTTGCAGCTCATTTAAATGCAACTAAGTGATCATAATTGTATTTTAAACATAATGACTTTCTGGCAATATTAGGCCTTTGTGTACACAAAAAAGGCAGTGTCAGAAGGGTGTGTTTTCTCTTGACACCGCTATTATTTTAACTACCTTTACTCCACAGAAGTGTTTATTGTTTTTAAAAAAGATGATTGTAATTTTAATAAAACCTAAACATATGAAAGTGAATTCATAGATTTTCTGTGTTCATGAGAATTTTCAGCAAAATAGAAAACACTTGTAGATTATTTATTTACCCTATTACATTTTTTATTGGGATGGTTGACAAAATATCAGCTAATGGCCAATCGATTTGAACTTTATAAAATGCTAAATGATAAGGATTTCCTTTATAGTTGTTTCACATATTTTAATAATTTAGTAAATGTTTATAAAATTATGAATTAAAAATTGTTTTAACATTTATTTCTTTATAAGTTGTTAAATGATAAATATTGCTTTGCATCAATTCTAATTACATTAGTTTTTAGAATGTTGTCAATATAAAATTCTTGGAAATAATATAATAGTATTTAATATGTTGTAAAATATCAAGAAGAAATAAATTGTATAAATTCACTTTCATCATATGTTTACATTTTATAAGAATTCAAATCATTGCATTTTAAAATGATAAACATTGCTGAGGAGTGAATGTAGTTAAAATATTAGCAGCATCAAGAGAAAAAACGGCCTTTTGACACACTGTTTTGTTTTTTGTTTTTCTAATGGGCACAAAATCCAAGATTGCCAATTTTATTTTGTTGCTTTTATTAATACACTGTCTTCTTTGTTCACAGATATCAATTATTATTGACATTGCACTTAAATTTTTGAAGATGAAAGTTGACTGGAAAGCAAGAAGCCAGAAATGAGTTCCACAAGCAACAAATGTGAGAGGAGAAACTGTTACCATTGAACATTTTTTTTAAATCAATACACCCCTAAGATATAAGAGGCTACTGGAAGTGAAAGAGAATGAAAATACTTTAAGAGAAACCAGAAACTCAATCCTAAACAGGGAGTAAGGGATGCACTACTCCTGTTCAAAAGACTGTGTAAACCAGACGATAGGTGAACCTATCTACTCCTAGTTATTTCAAATGTAATATGGTGACACATTGCTGCTAATCTAGTACTGTGCTTTAAAAGTCTCATAGAGGAAAGTTCATCAGAATTACCATGAAAGTATTTATAGAAAATGTACAGGGAAGCTATGTTACATTGAGAAATTGACTGAAGACAATATGCCAGGTCAGGACCTATAGCATTATAGATTATCAAGAATCTCAAAATATATAACAGAAGCACCAGAGCAGATGTTGCAGCAATATTAAATGCATGGACAAATCGTAGACTTTTAAATATATAAGATAGATTCTGAAAAGAAAGATTGTTTAGTGCAACACTGAATTAATTTTCCTAGTAGCTGACCTAGAAATTAATTAAGGTGCAATGAGTCATTCTCTTGAAGAGTAGCATCAGCCACGCTGATGGATGTCAAAAAGTGTTCTTTCAGATGATTAAAGAGAGCAGTTTCATTTTGGAGGTTTTAAAATTAACATTTCTTGCTACAGCTAACAGCTGCCAATTTGATATTATCGAACATACTATTAAGACAAGCATAAATAATTGTCATCGGCATTGATACCAAGTTGAAAACTGATGACATCAGGAAGGTCATTGTCAAGAGAAAAATCTTGTAAAGTGAGCGGATCAGCATTTACATAAGATTGAAATTAAAAGTGCAAAAGCACATCCAAACTGAAGAGAAATGTTAATAAATTAGAAAATGTGGACATGGGCTTTCATATCATTCAAACTTGAAAAGCCATATGTGGATACAGATAGGAGAAAGACAATAATATTTTAAAGTGTATGCATTGGAATATTCAGTGATTGCAATTTTGAAACGCGACATGGAAGTACACACAGGAGAGAAATCATTTCCTTGTCAAGTGTGTGGTTCAACATTTTCAAAGAATTCCACGTTAGCAGTTCATGTGAGAATACATACAGGGGAGAAACCATTTTCTTGTCAAGTATGTGGATCAACATTTTCGCAGAAATGCAGTTTAAAAAATCATATGAGTATACATACAGGAGAAAAACCATTTTCCTGTCAAGTGTGTGGATCAACATTTTCACAGAATTCCAGTTTAAAAGTTCATATGAGTATACATACAGGAGAGAAACCATTTTCCTGTCAAGTGTGTGGATTAGCATTTTCAATGAATTTTATGTTAAAAGAGCACCTGAGAATACATACAGGTGAGAAGCCATTTACTTGTCAAGTGTGTGGATCAGCATTTTCCAGGAAATGCAATTTAAAAAGTCATATGAGAATACATACTGGAGAGAAACCATTTACTTGTCAAATATGTGGATCAAAATTTTCAATAAATTCCAATTTAAAAATCCACATGAGAATACATACAGGAGAGAAACCATTTGCTTGTCAAGTATGTGGATCAGCATTTTCCTTGAATCGTCATTTACGAGATCATATGAGAATACATACAGGAGAGAAACCATTTTCTTGTCAAGTGTGTGGAACATCATTTTCCCTGAATTCTACTTTAAAAAACCATGTCAAAACACATACAGGAGAAAAGCCATTTCCTTGTAAAGTCTGTGGAACAGCCTTTCCCTGCAATTCCAGTTTAAGAAACCACATGAGAATACATACAGGTGAGAAACCATTTACATGTAAAGTGTGTGGAACAGCCTTTCGCACCAAATCCAATTTAACAAACCACATGAGAATACATACAAGAGAGAAAAAATTTTCTTGTCATGTATGTGGATCAACTTTTGCACTGAATTCTAATTTAAAAAGACACCTGAGAATACATACAGGAGATAAACCATTTTCTTGCCAAGTGTGTGGATCAGCATTTACAAAGAATTCCACATTAAAACAACACATGAGAACACATACAGGAGAGAAATCATTTGCTTCTCAAATATGGGACACAGCATTTTCCCAGGATGTCATGTTAAATGACCACATGAGAATAAATAATGGAGAGAAAACTTTTTCCTCTCAAATGTGAAGATCAGTATTTTCAAAGAATTCACATTTAAATGTATACAGTGAAAAACACATAAAGTGCCTTATTGTTCTCTTATGTGCACCTCAGCTTTCATAGATTATTAATAAAGTCTATACTGAATGTAAGATTCAGTTCTATATTTCCAGAAGCTTACTGAAGAAGACTGGATAGTACAATATATGAAATGTTGTGATTATAACAATGAAGATGAGAACAGTTGGCTAAACAAATCAGTATAGAAATCATTAATTCCTCATCTCAAAAATTCAAGCCAAAGTAATATCTAGATGATAAGAGGGTGATACCCATTTTACTGAGTTCCCTACAAACTTTCTGTTGTTGTGACTTTGAATTGTTTTTCCTTACTGATTTGCCATATTTTTCTTCTGTCATATCTTATCACATATGACTTGTCATTTGAAGATATCAAAATTCTTAATTCTCATCTTAAAATTCGTTCTAATTTTTAATGCATTATTCATTCCAAGATTTCCCAATGGTGATCAAGGTGGCTTTAAATATTTGTCTAAAGCAGTGGTTCTCAGCCTTTTTCTATTCATGCCCACTTTTAGCCGTTTACTTTAATAAAAGCCCCTTTTACAATTTCCGGAACAGGTATTGATTTTTCTCTATATAAATATGAAACTGCTTGTTTTAAAACCCATGAGAATACACACAGCAGTGAAACCATTTTCTTGTCAAGTGTATGGTTCAACATTTTCACAGAATTCCAAATTAGCAGTCCACATGAGAATACATACAGGAGAGAAACCATTTTCCTGTCAAGTATGTAGTCAATGCTGCTTTAAATATTTGTGTTGAGTGAAAATGAAGATAAAGATTTTATAAAATTAAAAAAAGTAAAATATTTTAATAGAATGCAACTGATCAAAATTAAATTATCAAGTTTAAATGTTTCATTGTGTCATTTTTTTAATGAATATTGATGAAGATAAAACTATAAGTCTTCCTGTATATTATCCCCCTTGAAATTTGCTCTTGAAAATATTTGCAATGGATAATGGTTTGGAATTGTTAATTGGAGAGCCAAGTTCCAATTCTAGTTGGGTTTGTTATATTCACTAATATTTTTGTAATATTAATAATAATAAACACTACATTAATCAGTTGATGCTATTCCTTCAAATACTTTTTACTAGTTCTTCCTTTCTTTCTTGGACTTAATCATTCTTTCTTTCATTGGGTGGTGGGATGTGTGGGTGGCATGAAATAAACATCTATGACACCTTACCAGACACTTTAGTGGGTTATTTTTTATTATTTATTTTTGTATTTAATTTTTATAAGTTTTAATTCCATCAATTAACAAAAAGCTTTTTTCCTGTCATAATTCTCAAAATATAACGTCTCTTAATTGAACTGTGATTTTGTTAATACATTTTTGTTTTAAATTTATTGATTCTTTTGAAAAAAAAAACACTGTTGTCCTGTCAATTTAAGAACTGTTCTATCATAATTCTAAAAAAAAATTTCTTAATTTGATGAAGTCAGACCATTCGGTAAATTCATTTTTCACAGTGACAAGGGAATTTCAAATTCACATGCCGTCCCCAAATGGTTCTCTTATCTCAGTAGATGTTGAAATCCATCTGTAAAGAAAACCTGCCTATCTTCAAAACAACTTCTATTTATTCTTTCTTCTGTGATGCTGATCACATAAACAGGACAGCTCAACTTCTCGAGAGGAGAATTTTCCAGCATGTTCTGGCAGTCATTAGAAGTCAGCTTTGAAATAATTTTCCTAAATCAGTTGTGTCTACAGAGCTGTAATTACGGATCACTTGCTTAAAAACTCTCAGCTGGCTGAGACGTACCATGTTCTATCAATTTCATTCTGATTTCCACCTTAAAGTCCTCAAGACAATTTTCTGTCAGCCTTCCCTATGTAAACAGAAGGAATGGCTGATAGAAGTTAATGCGATCTGCTTGTAGATGTTTTGCATTTAGTATATTGCTAATAACTGTATATTATTTTTTCCTTTATTTTTTAGTCAGTTATGTGCCCTGGGTGATACACTCTTACGTGATCATGTATCGAAAGATACATGATAGATGAGGCAGATATTTTTCCTGCCGTAGGTTGCCATTTCTTTTTGTGGTAGATCAATTGCCATCCAAGACTATAGAACCCAGTCTGTCCTGCTATTTACCCATAGCTGGTGGGAAAAGAGCAGGATTCATTCTTTTTCTAAGGGTATCAGTATGTAAATAATGTAAAGGATTCAACTGGAATTCAAATTTGGCTCTCCGATTCCCCAATCCAAGCTGCTATCCATTACTCCACTGTGCCTACCTTCAGCAGTCAGTGTGTACATCTATTATTTTGTTTCACGAACAAGTTTCATTGAGAAGTGACATTCATTAAAATCCCAATTTCTTCTCCTTTCACATTAAATGTCTTTTCTCATTTTAAATACACATTTTAAATGTTTTCATATTATACTCCATTATTAAAAAAAAACAATATTAAATTTATATTTTTATAACATCAAGTATGGTGGCCTGTAATAGAAAGAATTATTTTATTTTTCTCCAAACTAATTATTTATCTGCATTGTTTTTTGTATCACAAAGATTATTTTTATAAGAAGAACAAGCAAACAAAATTGATTATGCCTAGCAATTATACATTTTAAAAATTGCTATTCTTTTATTGTACAAAATAAATAAAAAAAACATATTTCATAAATTTTAAGTTAGGTACCTCCAAAAATTTGCTAAAAATCAGCACATGCGATGAAAAAATGACTCAAACTTAGTAAAAACAAATATATATTGTTAAAATTTTTATTAATATTAAGTGAAAAGCCCAAAGAATTTTTTTATTAAGCAATATTTTTTTAGAACGTCAAAATTTTGGTTAAAACTTCAGTTTTTTTCCATCAATGGGTGACTATGAATTAGGCAAGAAAAATTTTAGTATCTTTTTACGGTGAAATACATTGATTTGGAAATCCTTGCAAAAAGCAGATATTTCTTGGATTTTAAGGAAACTTTCAGGACTTATTGACAAATGAATGAAACTATTTTAGAAATAATTTTACAGATATTAAAACAAAAAACAGTAGAATGATGCCTGGACAAAATAACTATAAGACAGTCTTAAAGAATGGCAGAAAAGTTCAGGAACATAAATATCTTGTACTCAGTAACCTGAAAGAGGCATACCAATTATTTAAATCAAAGAATCCAAACAGAATTAGTTTTTCAAACTTAGCTGAGCTCAGTCCAAAAGAATGTGTTCTAGCAGGTAGTGCTGGAACATATTATCTGCATTTGTTGCACAATACATCAAAATATGAAACTGATGATTGTGGGTACTTATCTTGATGCACTGACTCAAGAAGAACAATGTTATTTAACAGATTTCCACCAATCCATAGTTTCTGTTACATGCCATGAAGCAACATCTCACTGCTACTTGGGTGACTGCTCAACTTGTAGCAATTTGATGGAAGATTTTGTTTTATATATACAACAAATTCTAAATAAATTGTAATAGACTGTATATCAAATCATCTATCAACAGTGGCTATCAACTAATAAAACATCACTGCAAACTTTATCAGAATCTACAGAAGAATTTATTGAAAGTTTTCATTCAGGTCTTCAAGTCTTAAAGGAATTTGATTTCACTGCCAAAGAACAATCAAAATATGTTTTCTAATAAGAAAAGTTCTTTGATGGATGATGATGTCATGATTATTGCAGTTTTTATTGAGAATGATTTATTTTGCAAGATGCACAAGGCTTCCATTGAAATAATGCTCAAGTCACATTACATCCATTTGTTTGTTACTACAGAAATCACAAAGAACTGGAGCATATTACATTTGCAATTATATCAGACTGTCTCAAGCATGACACAGTAGCTGTCCATTTGTTCCAAAGAAAGCTTATAGAAATGCTTAAAAAAACCGTTAATTATAAATAATAAAGCTGATCTACTTCTCTGATCGTACTGCTTCACAGAAACATTTTATCAATTTATGCTGCCATAAAGCTGACTTTAGTATTGATGCAGAGTGATATATTTCTGCTACATCTCAAGAGAAAGGACCATATGATTGGTTAGGTGGCACTGTTAAGAGATTAGCAGCAAAAACAAGCCTGCAGTGACCCTATAATTAACAGATTGTGAAAAGACAGCTGTTTGATTATGCAAGGAAAAACATTTCAGACATAAATATTTTATGTTCCTCAACAAATAAATGGACAAATGAGTTAGAAATCTTAGATTAAAAAAGGCTCCAACAATTACAGGAATTCAAAATCTACATAGTTTTATTCCTGTATCTCAGGGAGAGATAGAAGTAAAAACTGTGTCAACTGAGGATGAAAGAAAAATAGTTAAAATTATAAAACTGGACAATATAGAGTTTGAAAACATTAAAGGATTTGTTACAGCAATCTATGATAGGAATTGGTGGATAGGATGTGTGCTTGATCCTGATAATTAGAAGGTAAAATTGACATTCCTACAACTAAAGGCCCTTCCCCATCTTTTGGTTATCCGTAACATACACATATTAATTTTGAAATATTCTCATATTGTTAGTTATGTTGATCCAATAACTGACACTAGAAGAACTTTTGAACTTTTGAAAACTGAGATGGAAAAACCTTCAAATATTTTAAGAAAGAGAACTTCTTGAAAAACGTTTAAATAAAAATATAATGAAGTTTGGTTATCACAAAAAATATGAGTGAAAACTAAGTGGCTTGTATATCTAAACATGTATTCCAAAAAGCAAAAAATGTTTGCTTGTTAATCTCTTATGGAGTGCAGGTGATATGTTGTTGGTGCTAACCCATTTAAAGTAGTAGCAGTGTTTACAAAATATTCCGGGTGCTGTTCAGAATAAAACGGTCTTGAACCAACATGCATAGAAACAGATGTAACAATGTAATGGTTAAGCAAAGCATTAAAACAAATGAAATTTAAGTGAAACTGAAGATAAAGATTTATATAACAATAGATAAAAATTTATTTGGATGTTTCTACATATGTGGTGAATATAATAAGACCCTTGAAAAGAAGGGTATATTCAGATATACATATTTGAAATGTTTCTAAATAAACCCTTGAAAGGGGAAAGTTCACATACACACATTAGGTGCGTTTAATAAAATGGAAAATTTCATGGACACACATTGAGGTGTTTTTATAATAAAACCCCTTTAAAAGGGAAAGTTCATACCTTGGCTTCATTGTGGAGTCTACATCAGAAAAGTGGGAAATGTTGTTTCAGTTGATTAGTAATTTGTTTGAGTTGCCAATGTGGAATCCATTCTTCAACTGATTTTTCTTTGGAGTATGGTCTGTATTTATAGATTCCCTTAAGCAGATACTGGCTGACAAAAAAGTTCATCAAAATTGCAAGGGAAGCGTTGTCAGTGGTTGACTGATAATCAGCATTATATTTCGAATATTTTTAGTATGTTGTCTGAAGTTCCACTGAAAGCCTATTTATAAATGACTGATTTTGGTCATTCGATTTCTGACATTTGTGACGGCAACTTCCTACCAACACGACATTGTAAATTTTAAGAATCATTTTTAAACATTCATTTCAGTGTATAATTTTTTAGATCAAGTCTTAATTATGTATATATAAAAAAAGAAAAAAAAACATAATTATATATATAAAAAATATATATATAAATATATATAAAATATAAATAAAAAATATATATGTATAAAATATACACCCCTGGTCAAAATCTTAAGACCACATGCAAAAGGGTTAAAAAAAAATATAAAATACTGTTTCTTAGTCAAAATATATTTGTGAAACATTTACATTTAATTAGAAAATGTAATTTATCAATGTAGTGAACATTTTAAGCTTTTAATTGATTCATTTAAACATTGAAAAAAGGATTTTTTTGGTTGGTCATAAAGATAACACCATGTAAATAAAAATAGCAAATACTGAACAAATAAGTCACAACGACAATTTAATTCTCAGTATTTCCTCCATTTATGTGAATTACATTGAAAATTCACTTATTATCCACTTAATACTCATTATTAACTTCTGCATGAGGGTGCTTGGGATGCTCACCCAGGATGCATAAACTGCTGCATGAAGAGCATCCACAGTTTTAAATTGTGATCCATGTTATAGACATCCTTTGCCATCCATCTCCAAACATTCTCGATTGGGTTTCAATCTGAAGAGCATTGTGGATTGCAGCATTGTCCTGCTGGAAAATCCAGTTTCCTCCACATAGATGAGTGCCTTCTGCAATTAGCGATGCCTTTCATAACATGTCAATGTAACTAGCAGCTTTTTGACGATCTTTTACTTCCTGTAACTCGAGTGTTCCTTTGTACAAAAATGAACCCCAGACCATAACTGATCCACCTCCAATGTGTCGTGTTGAGAAAATTTCTTTTGGGACATCTTTTGCACGCCAGTAACGCTGAAAACCGTCTGGGCCATCAAGATTTAATTTTTTCTCATATGAAAACAACACTTTCTTCCATTTCTCCACATCCCAAGTTTGATAATCAGAAGCAAATTGTAAATGGGTGGTTTTATGGCAAAGAAGGTGGCGAGGCCTCTGCAGCCATTTAAAGTTCTTAAATCCTTTCTTATTTAAATGCCGTTGAATTGTTCGAGAGCTGCATTCAGCATCTGTATTCACTTTTATCTGATTTGATGTTAGGCTTGAATTTCTCTTAATTTCTTGCCTAATGTGAGATTTTATTGGGGTGACCGCTTGATTTTTTTAGAAGCATATGCATCTGAATTTTTAATGAAGTTAGCAATGACAGTTCTGCTACAGCCAATTTTATTTGCAATGGCTTGTTGCAAAAAACCACGTCTTTGAAGTTCAACAATCCTGCCCTGTTCGAACTTTGTTAAAATTTTACCTTTAGCCATTTTAAAATCTGAAATTTAATACTGGAAATGAGCTACATAGATGTCTACACACCTGAAGCTATGAGCACACTGACTAGTTCTAAAATTTTTGTCCAGTAATTTGTTTTTTTTCACACATGGTCTTACCTTTATGACCAACCAAAAAATGCTTTTTTCAATGTTTATTTAAATTAATCAATTAAAAGCTTAAAATTTTCACTTGTTTCTTGATAAACTACATTTTCTATTTAAATGTAAATGTTTCACAAATATATTTTGATTAAAGTAACAGTATTTTATGTATTTTTTTAACATTTTTGTATTTGGTCTTAAGATTTTGACCAGGGGCGTGTATATATATATATATATAAAAAATATGTATAAAATATATATATATATATAAAATCAAATCTTAATCGTATATATAACAAAAACAATAACTTGATTCTTTTGTGCATTAAGTGTACCATGTCAAAGCATCACTTGTTGCATATTTTCATGTTATTTTATGTTATCTTAACATTAAGTCATGACACTTTTTAAATAATTATTTTCATTATGTTATTTTTTTCATATAAAAATTGATTTGTTGTATGATAAAAATGTAAACAAAACCAAAAAGTAAGGTTTATTTTCCACTGCATTGGTCAACATTTGGCCACAAATTCTGTTGATTCTTATGTGAATATTAATCAGCATTCAAAGAGCTTTCTAAAGATATATAACTTGACCATATTGGAAGCTAAGAAAATGTTAGTATATCCATTTGTTTGTTACTACAGAACTGACAAAGAGCTGGAGCATATTCATTTTGTAATTATATCACTATTTCAAGCATAATTATGCTTGGAAAAGGTATGAATCCATCTCTTTTCTCCCAGCATAAGCCCAAATCCATGATTTTGAATTTGGCCCAACTCAGTAAAATTATTATAGCCCAGGTCACAGTTAAAAGTCGACCACAAAAGTTTGTACATATCTTGTCATAAGGCAGATAAATTTGTTTTCAATTTTTTTTAAAAATCTGAAGATAAGCTTTTTGAGAAATTAAACATTAAATGTTAAGGTCACAATTAAATTATTATTTGACCTCTAAGGAAAAAATAAATAGATCACATTTTAGATCTTTCCAAATTGGGATTAAAATGGTATGTAGCTTTCCAGGTGAAAAAACAAATGAGATATTAATATTTAAATCTTGTGACTATTTAACAAAATTCACCTTTTTGGAAAAGATCAAAGGGCCATATGTTTCGAACCCTTGACCAAAAAATGTAAAATGCTCAACATAAAATTTGTGTCATGGAGCTCTATAAGTGTACCAAATTTGAAAGAAATCTGTTTGTGATGATCAGACCGTTTTTGATTTGACATGGAATGATGAAAAAATAGCCCAAATTTATTCAAAGCAAAAATTTATCATCAAAATCTTTATCATTAAGAGAAAAGACCAAAGTATTTTTTAGATAAGTTATATCTTTTTTATTGTTTTTAGAACCTTTGAAATTTTGGTTAACAATTTTGTTTTAGTTGCATTAATGGGTAACCATAAATTATTATAGGAAATTTGAGATTTTTTTTTTTTTTTGTGGAAAACACTTTGATTTGGAAATTTTGAAAAAAATCAGATAATTGTTGGATTTTAATTAAACTTTCAGGACTTATTCACTAATGAATAAAATTATTTTACAAACGATTTTAGCAATAAAATAAAAAAAACACTAAAAAAACCATTTCAATCAATTGAAATTCTGTTTGAAATACAAAGCAAAGTATTTTCGAATTTTCTTTATTGGAAATATTAAATTTAATCTATTGGTTTAGAATTAAAACTAAAATAAAAGCGTAAAAATTAATGTTAAACTCTAGGTATCGCTTTTGTTTCTTTTTTTTTAAAATTGTTTGGTTATATCTTTTTTCAATGTCCCATTCAGTGAATGTTTTTTTTGCAGAATAATAATTAAAATAATTCAAATTAATGAATTATCATTAAATTATCTCCCTTCGTTTTCGCTCTTTTGAAAACATTTGACAAACTATTGAAAATAATGGTTGTTTTTAAATCTAAAATTGTAAATACATCCAAAATGAGGATTCTGTCTAAAAATTTACAATTTATTCGTTTTTTGTAATCTTTCATTGTCCTAAGGAAAACAAATCAGACTGAAAAAGAAGTAAGTTTCTTTGTTTACAAATTTAAATACGTTTTTTTTTTCTTTAGGTCCATACATGCCACTGATTTCCGAAAAACTAAATAATTTGAATAAGCTTCTTTAATCTTTTTGAATTTTTTATATTATTTGAAATATTATCGCCTAAAGCTAATCTGTTTTAACGAAAATTTTATTCCTGTATAAAAATAAAGTTTTTGAGGCATTTTTAAACGTTTGCACGTTCACTCATCGAACCACCTATTATAGACGAAAAAATGTAAACAACTTACAAAATTTTAAAAACACTTAAAAATCTAGTATTAATAGATACTTTGTTGTACATTATTTACATTATTCGGACTATTATTGTCCTCATCTTTGTCGCCATATTTATTACCTTCTTCAGGTAGTTGGAATGTCGAACTGAACCCTTTATTTCGCTCACTGGGGTAGACTGTGCCATGTTCAATGGATAGTTAAAGAAAGTTATCTCCACTGCCTTAACCGGGTATTGAACTCACATCCTGTCACTTGGTCTGTGTATGACTTTCTGTGTATTATAAACCTAATGTCTCCAGCAACCATTTTTACCAGTGCTCATATTGCAATTTTTTGATGTTATCATACATTTTTTACCAGAGCTCATATTGTAACTTTTGTTGTTATTATCGCTTTTCTCTGGCACTCCTTATTACTGGTTCCCATATTGTATTAATTTCTATGCTTGGTTGGCTCGGGAGATTTTTGTGGCCTAGCATATGTCACTGCTTACAACACCCAGCAAAAGTCATAAGTGGCGACCCAGAGAGAATTGGTCAGTAAAAGTAGTCAGTATAAGTAGTACCCTACAACGTAACAACTACCCTGGGTACATGGCAGCAGCCTCAAGAAACTGGGATAGGCGGGTACAAGAGGAGGAGGACAACAACACTCACAAAACAGTCTGCCTGCCTTATGTGAAGGGGTTATCAGAAAAAATACAAAGGATCTGCAGTCCGTATAACATCAGGACAACATTCAAAAGCTTGACACTTCGCAGATATCTCTCCCGAGTAAGACCCCCCCCCTATAGAGGAGAACATGACTAAAGACTGTGTGTACACTATCCCGTGCAGCTGCAGAAAGAAATATAAAGGAGAGACAGGCCGCCCTCTTAAGGTAAGGCTTCAAGAACACCAGAAAACTGTAACATGAGGGGAAGTGGAAAAATCAGGTGTGGCTGACCACAAATGGAGAGAGAAGGGAGATCATCACCCTCTGTGGGATCAGGTTGAGATCATAGACAAGGAACATCATTGGAAAATTCGTAAACTTCAGGAATCAGCACATATGCTAGGCCACAAAAATCTCCTGAGCTGACCAAACAGAAATGAACACGATATGGGAACCAGTAATAAGGAGTGCCACAGAAAAGTGATAGTAACAACAAAAAGTTGCAATATGAGCTCTAGTAAAAACATGTGACGATAACATCAAAAAATTGCAATATGAGCACTGGTAAAAATGGTTGCTGAAGACATTAGGTTTATAATACCCAGAAATTCATATACAGATGTCCTCAAGGACACATGGCACAATGGATAAAGGCTTTGGTTAGATCCAGTGACAGGATGTGAGTTCAATACCCGGTTAAGGCAGTGGAGATAACTATAACTGACATCCATTAAACATGCCACAGTCTACATCAGTGAGCGAAAGGGTTCAGTTCAACATTCCAACTACCTGAAGAAGGCCAGAGCATACAACGGCCGAAACATTGTAATAAATATGGCGACAGAGATGAGGACAATAGTCCGAATAATGTAAATAATGTACATAATACCTCATCTCAGAAATATAGACAGATACTTTGTTGTATTTCAAAAGTTTTGCATTGAAAATTGCTTTTGAATGAAAATTATTTTAAATTAACTGCTTGGAGTTTTCATTTTGAAGTCACTGATTTATGCGTCATTTTTAGCCATCTGTCATCACAATGTAAGAAGACAAAACATATACAACTATGAGAAAAATATATAATCAAGAAGAAATTTAAAATAATTTTTCTAGAAGTTTTGCTAATCATTTAAATTAAATGAATATTTTCCAAACCACCAAACCATGCATTTGTTGGGAAAGGTATGAATCCATCTCTTCTCCCTGACCTAAGAGCAAATAGCAGGACAGACTAGGGCCTTAGGAGAAGGAAAACTGAATACAAACCATGTTGGGCTCTGTCAGACTATCTTGCCTAAGACACCTGTTGCTACGGCTGCATTACATGTGGTACCCTTATGACCCTAACAGGTTATGAGACTTGTGCCATGTCATAACTGTTGACTATATCTGGAATTTTCAAATTCATGTACCAAGAGCATCAAAAGATTTTTACATGTTCTAAAGGGTGTGACAAGTAAGATAAATTTTGATGAAGTTAAATAGTTGAGCATGTATGGAAGCCCATAAGTGTCAAATATCTTTTTACCTCTCTTGTTTTTGAGGTTTCAGTGAATTGGATTTTAATTAAACTTTCAGAACTTATTCATGAATGAATAAACTTCTTTTACAAACGATTTTAGCAATTTAAAAAAATGAAAAACACCATCATTCCACTCGATTTAAATTATGTTTGAAATACAGCAGCAAAGTATTTTCGAATTTTCATTATTGGAAATGTTAAATGACCAGTGAAACAGCACTTTTACTTCTCATTAGATTTCTGAGATGAGGAATTATTATTATATAATGACCTATAGATTTCTTCATCTTGGTTGTTATGATTATAAAAACTTGCTAACTTATGGTGAATGTTTTAATGCATGTGGGATGTAACAGGGTGGTAACCCTGTTTGTATGTTTTACTGCAAGAGGGATATAATGGTGGTAATCTGGTTGAGCGTTTTACTGCATGAGGGATATAATAGGGTGGTAACCCTTATTGGGCATTTTACTGCTGAATAATTCAAAGCCATAAAATGAGTTTGGAGAAGTCTCTGGGAAGATTTGAACATAAAATAAACTAAGTAGAATTCATTAGTCTTTGGTAAGACTAAACCTTCCTCAATGTACCCAATTACTTCCAGTGCAGTATTGTCACAGGGCTCTTGTCCTGGTTTGATGGTTAGTTCCTTGTGAATGCAAAATGATGATTTGAGATGAATAGAAATTAGAAATGCAAAACCTCCTTGAGGAATAAAAAGGAACCGGGAATTAAAATTACATCAAATATAGAAAATGGAATTGATGATGGACTCAGAATTCGACCCTGAATGAATTTGGTGAAAAGTCATTAACTTTGAAATTTCTCAAATTAGTGGTCATTCTCTTATAAGGAAAGATACTTGCTTCAATTTCTGAGCTAAAATAAAACCCAAGAGTGATAAATTCTAAATACTGCAATGCTAAGCCATAAGGTAATTCTTATTAAAAGTTGGAGAAATGTGTTTTTTGGGACAATATACATATTTAGATAATTCAGTGGAAGGTGGAAATTTTGACATATATCAATATCAGAACAGGAAACAGGATGACCAGTGGAGATCATTTACATAAACCCTGAAGCATTTGACTTTGAGAATCACCAGAAACATCACAGGATCAAGTTCTAAAACAATCTCTTCACTCAAACACAATATATCAGCATTTTTACTAAATTCACATTTTCAGACCCCCAAGCAAATACACGTTAGAGTGTAACACTCTTCTTGTCAAGTGGACAGATCAACTCTTTCACAGATTTTAAATTTGAAAAGAGACATAGCAGACTATCCATGTGAGAAAACATTTGGAAAACAAGGACTTTCATACCTGCAGAAAGTAACAGTGTCAAAAGGATCGTTTTTCCAATGACACCACTTTTATTTTAATTACTTCACAGCAATTTTTATTGTTTCAAAAAGTGATGATTAGAATTGAAAGAAAATCTGAACATATGATATTATTTACCATTTGATAGAGTTTAATTTCATTGGTAATTATCTGATGTTTTGCCAACCATTTCAATAAATAATATAATAAATAAATTGTGTTCATTATTTTTATTGTCAATTCTCAAGAAAAAAGATTATGTATAAATTCACTTTCCTATGTTTAAGTTTTATAATAATTCTAATCATTGCTTTTTAAAATGATAAACATTGCTGAAGAGTGATGGTAGCTAAAAGAAAAGCAGTGGCATAGAAAAACCTATCTCTTGGGGACTCTGCTTTTTGCAAGTATGAAGATCTATCTTTGCTAAACATAGTTTGTCATTTGTGTAGCTCTGTATTTTTACATCAGATTTAAAAGGTCACATGCAAATACAGCACCAGCAAGAAACCTTATTCATGTGGATCAATATTTTAATTCAGTTCCACATAAAAAATGCACTTGCAAAACAGAGAAACCATTCTCTTGTCAAATGCGTATATCACCTTTTTCAGATTATTCTAGTTTAAAAACAAATGAATACATATGGTAGAACAACTGTTTTGTTTATGAATTAACATGAAAGACATAAGCACGTTGGAAAACATTATGAACACAGTGTAGGGCAGCTTTGAAATCCTGTAACGTGAAAAACATAAAGAGAGCAGTCTAAGAGTTTGGATTCAATGAAAGGTTCAGATCAAAATTCCTAACTATTATAGCCATTGAGATAAAAACAACCATGATGAGGATAGTTAAGTGTCATATCTGATCTGATACATGCTCAGGCAATCATGTCTCTTTCTATTCAAGACTGAGTAGGCAGAGATTTTCCCACATTAGGTTGGTGTTTCTTTCTGTACTAGACTGGTTGCCAACCAGGGCTATAGGAACCAGTATGTTGTTCTCTTTGACCCATAGCTAGAAGAGATGGGTTCATTCTTTTCTCAAGGGTATTTGCATGTAAGTGATATAATGAGGACACTAGTCTAATAAAGAAACAGAACTTTTCATCTTTGAATTACATCTGAGTTTGCTGAGTAGTATAAAATTTTATATATTTTTTTAACAATATGATATGTTGCAGTTCATTTAAATGCAACTAAGTGATCATAATTGTATTTTAAACATAATGACTTTCTGGCAATATTAGGCCTTCGTGCACACAAAAAAATAGTGTCAAAGGGGCAGTTTTTCCCATGGCCCTGCTATTATTTTAACTACCTTCACTCCTTAGAAGTGTTCATTGTTTTAAAAAAAAATGATTATAATTTTTATAAAACCTATACATATGAAAGTGAATTCATAGATTTTCTGTGTTCATGAGAATTTACAGAAAAATAGTAAACATTTTTTATTAGATTGTTTATTTATTCTATTACATTGTTTATGAGAATGGTTGGGAACACATCAGCTAATTGCCAATCGATCAAACTTTTTAAAATGCTAAGTGATAAGGATAACTTTGTTTTGTTTGTTTTATTAATATGCTGTCTTCTTTGTTCACAGATATCAATTGTTATTGACATTGTGTTTAAATTTTTGAAGATGAAAATTGACTGGAAATCAAGAAGCCTGAAATGAGTTCCACAAGCAACAAATGTGAGAGAGGAAACTGTTACCATTGAACTTTTTTTTTAATCAATACACCCCTAAGACATAAGAGGCTACTGGAAGTGAAAGAGAATGAAAAGACTTTAAGAGAAACAAGAAACTCAATCCTAAACAGGGAGTAAGGGATGCACTACTCCTGTTCAAAAGACTGTGTAAACCAGACGATAGGTGAACCTATCTACTCCTAGTTATTTCAAATGTAATATGGTGACACATAGCTGCTAATCTAGTACTGTGCTTTAAAAGTCTCGTAGAGGAAAGTTCATCAGAATTACCATGAAAGTATTTATAGAAAATGTACAGGGAAGCTATGTTACATTGATAAATTGACTGAAGACTAGATGCCAGGTCAGGATCTATAACATTATAGATTATCAAGATCTCAAAATATATAGCGGAAGCACCAGAGAAGATGTTGCAGCAGTATTAAATGCATGGACAAATCATAGACTTTTAAATGTATAAGAAAGATTGGAAAAAAGAAAAATTGTCTAGTGCAACACTGAATTAATTTTCCTAGTAGCTGACCTAGAAATTAATTCAATGTAATCTTTCTATGTCAAGAAGGTGCAATGAGTCATTCTCTTGAAGAGTAGCATCAGCCAAGCTGATGGATGTCAAAAAGCATTCTTTCAGATGATTAAAGAGAGCAGTTTCATTTTGGAGGTTTTAAAATTAACATTCCTTGCTACAGCTAAAAGCTGCCAATTTGATCTTATCGAACATACTATTAAGACAAGCATAAATAATTGTCATCGGCATTGATACCAGGTTGAGAACTGATGACATCAGCAAGGTCATTGTCAAGAGAAAAATTGAGTGAGCAGATCAGCGTTTACATAGGATTGAAATTAAATGTGCAAAAGCACATCCAAACTGAAGAGAAATATTAATATAGTAGAAAATGTTGACATGTATTTTCATATAATTCAAACATGAAAAGCCATATGTGGATACAGATAGGAGAGAGACAGTAATATTTTAAAGTGTATGCATTGGAATATTCAGAGATTTCATTTTTGAAATGTGACATGGAAGTACACTCAGGAGAGAAACTATTTTCTTGTCAAGTGTGTGGTTCAACATTTTCACAGAATTCCAAATTAGCAGTTCATGTGAGAATACATACAGGGGAGAAACCATTTTCTTGTCAAGTATGTGGATCAAAATTTTCGCAGAATTCCAGTTTAAAAAATCATATGAGTGTGCATACAGAAGAGAAGCCATTTGCTTGTAAAGTGTGTGGATCAGCATTTTCAAGGAATTCTATGCTAAAAGACCACATGAAAATGCATACAGGTGAGAAACCATTCTCCTGTCAAGTATGTGGATCAGCATTTTCCAGGAAATGCAATTTAAAAAATCATATGAGAATACATACTGGAGAGAAACCGTTTACTTGTCAAGTGTGTGGGTCAAAATTTTCCATGAATTCCAATTTAAAAAGCCACATGAGAATACATACAGGAGAGAAACCGTTTGCTTGTAAAATATGTGGATCAACATTTTCCTTGAATTGTAGTTTACAAGATCATATGAGAACACATACAGGAGAGAAACCATTTTCTTGTCAAGTGTGTGGTTCAACATTTTCCATGAATTCTAATTTAAGAAACCACATGAGAATACATACGGGAGAGAAACCATTTTCTTGTCAAATATGTGGATCAACATTTTCACAAAATTCCAGTTTAAAAAATCATATGAGTATACATATAGAGGAGAAACCATTTACTTGTAAAGTGTGTGGATCAGCATTTTCAAGAAATTCTATTTTAAAAGACCACTTGAAAATACATTCAGGTGAGAAGCCATTTTCCTGTCAAGAGTGTGGATCAGCATTTTCCAGGAAATGCAATTTAAAAGATCATATGAGAATACATACTGGAGAGAAACCATTTTCTTGTCAAGTGTGTGGATCAACATTTTCCCTGAATTCTAATTTAAGAAACCACATGAGAACACATACAGGAGAGAAACCATTTGCTTGTAAAGTGTGTGGAACAGCCTTTTCTCGCAGTTCCAGTTTAAAAAGCCACATGAGATTACATACGAGAGAGAAACTATTTTCTTGCCAAGTGTGTGGATCGACATTTACAAAGAATTCCACATTAAAACAACACATGAGAATACATACGGGAGAGAAACCATTTTCTTGTCAAGTCTGTGGATCAGCATTTTCCTTGAACTGTCGTTTACAAAATCATATGAGAATACATACAGGAGAGAAACCATTTTCTTGTCACATATGTGGATCAACGTTTTCACTGCATTCTACCTTAAAAAACCACCTGAAAATACATACAGGAGAGAAACCATTTGCTTGTCAAGTGTGTGGATCAGCATTTTCCCTCAACTCCAATTTACAAAGTCACATGAGAATACATACAGGAGAGAAACCATTTTCTTGCCAAGTGTGTGGATCAGCATTTACAAAGAATTCCACATTAAAACAACACATGAGAACACATACAGGAGAGAAACCATTTGCTTGTCAAATATGCGGCATAGCATTTTCCCGGAATGTCATGTTAAATAACCACATGAAAATACATAACGGAGATAAAACTTTTTCCTCTCAAATGTGAAGATCAGTATTTTCAAAGAATTCAAATTTAAATGTATACACTGAAAAACACATAGAGTTGCCTTATTCTTCCAGTATGTTCACTTTAGCTTTTATAGAGTATTAAAAAAGTCCATTTGCAAGTAGACATATATGTCATCATGTTTGTGCAACGGTATTTCCAAAGAATATTAGTTTAAAAAGCGTATGATAATATATACGGAAATGAAATCATGAATTTTGTAGGTAAGTATCATATAAATGTACAAGTGTGAACAATCATTGTAAAGACCTTTTTCCCAAACAGATTGTGGGATGGCAATTTTTATTGTTCAACTTTGAAATATGTGACACCCACTGGTGGTCGCAGCGGCAATATGTGACACCCACTGGTGGTCGAATCCTGGTTTACCACAGCACCAATATGTGATATGCACCGGTGGTTGCAGCGGTAATATGTGAAACCCACCGGTATGGTCGCAGCGCCAATATGTGATGTCCTCTGGTCGTGACATCAATATGTGACACTGCATTGTCGGCCCGTGGTCAACTCCCAGTTGCGGTGCGAAGCTGTAAGGTTTCCTCCACCAGCGTTATGGGGTTGACTCTTTGTCGCTGCCACCAGCCTGTGTCCTGGTCGATCCCGGTTCGATACCAGCTTTGTCGTTCCCAGTTCACTTCCAATGTCTGGTTACCGAAGTAACTGCTTTGATCTCAAATCTAACCTACCCACGTTGTGACTTTGATCTTAGGTAGACGAAATCAATCAGCCGTCGGGCCATAGTGCAAGCTGAATCCAGGGTAAAGGTGATACCGCACAAGCGTAAGTAAAAGAAATAACAAAACAAACTCAAGAGGTTCAAATATGTTGAGAAGTAACAATTATCTTTATCTGTCTGTTGAATACAGGAGTGTGTTTCTCTCCAAGCAAGTTTCTTTGGATTCATGACACTTTTTGCATTTCTTAAGCGAGTTTTGGTATCTTAAGTCGTTCGTCAATAAAACTTGCTTTTGGTAGGAAGACTAAGTCGAAAGAAAGGACATGGAAATCTTTCAGTCAGCTTCTGCAAGGCATGGTCTCCAACTGCAACTCCAACTCAACTTTCGCCAACTCGAACTGAACTGTTTAACTGCCCAGGGACATTCATTGATATGGATACCGACCAAAACCCGGTGTGGGGCCTGACGTGGTTTGGGTTCCTCGATAATTCTCGATTCCCAACAAGGACTCTCTTTGTTCTCAGGGCAGGAAAATGAATTACTTCCCATTTTTGGAAGATTAATCACTTTCCATTTCGGGGGGTTCTCCCTTGTCTGTGAGGAGAGGTCGGAGGAGAATTATCCTCCCAGACTCTTCCTTTCTCAAATTGGTATCTCATACCAATCCTCTCTTCCCCGCCTTTCTCATACATTCACCTTCGTCTATCACTCACACCACCACTTGGCCAATGATCACTTGGCAGTGTGGGTGTGGGTAGACTGGCCCTCTAAAAATTATCATCCAGAATTTTTGTTTACAAAATCCTTTTTTTTTTCTTTTTCTATCAGCCATAACATTTCTTTACAAATCCCAGATTGCAAAAATAATTCTTATCACATCTTTCTTTGGGGACACCCAAAATCTACTTAGCCGGGACCTCTGCCAACTCATTAATCACTGTCAAAACCTGATGCCTGGTTTCTCCACTAGTCAACTTTTAACTGGGTGGTCGTGTTTACTTGAGAATCAAATTCTTTATTTTTCTCATGCCTTAAAATCCTCTTATCACCAGATGCCTATTTTCAATGATGCTGTGTCTGACGTTAACAGTTTGAAAAAGTAATAATAATATCTTCACCCGCGATTTCCTTTCTCATGCCAAGATTCGTACATATACCAGATGGCTCTCTTCGTTGGGACCAGGAATTAAAATTAAATGATATCTCTGAAAGATAACTAATATTGATTCTCTCTGCCTGTACCGCGGAAATCTCGAGCCAAAATTTTTTATGGCTGCCATGTGTGGTGGGCTTTGTTTTTCTTTTCTGAATTCTGTTTCCCTTGGCGCGACATTCCCCTACCATGACATTAATTAGTTTTGACAGAATCTTAAATCACGCTTTTTCTTAGGGATTTTCTGTCTTTTGCGAAAAAGTATCCTTTCTTTTCTTTGTAAATAAAGTAAAATCTTTTTTTTAACGTCGCTCGGTCTGTCTTTCGATATAGCTCTTTCTTGCCTTAAGTATTTCCCGTTTTTAATTTCTATGGTTAATTAGTTAGCCAATTACCATAGCTAAATAGTGTCACAAATATTTTTTTCCTGTGAACTGAATGTAAGATTCAAATCAAAATTTCCAGAAGCTTACAAATCATGATAAACATCTGAAGAATTCTGGATAGTACAATGAATGAAATGTTGTGATTATAACAATGAAGATGAGAACAGTTGGCCAAACAAATCAGTATAGAAATGATTAATTCCTCATCTCAAAAATTCAAACCAAAGTAATATCTGGATGATAAGAGGCTGATACCTATTTTAATGAGTTCCCTACAAGCTTTCTGTTGTTGTGACATTGAATTGTTTTTCCTTACTGATTTGCCATATTTTTTCTGCCATATCTTATCACATATGACTTGTCATTTGACAATATGAAAATTCTTAATTCTTATCTTAAAACTCATTCAAATTTTTAATGCATTATCCGTTCCAAGATTTCATAACAGTAGTCAAGGTGGCTTTAAATATTTGTCTAGAGCAGTGGTTCTCAACCTTTTTCTATTTGTGCTCCTTTCCAGAACAAATATTGATATATGCTTATATAAAGTTGAAACTGCCAGTTTTAAAACCCTTGAGAATACACACAGCAGTGAAATCATTTTCTTGTCAAGTGTGTGGTTCAACATTTTCACAGAATTCCAAATTAGCAGTTCACATGAGAATACATACTGGAGAGAAATTATTTTCCTCTCAAGTATGTGATCAACATGGCTTTGAATATTTGTCTTGAGTGAAAATGAGGATAACTGATTTTATAAAATTAAAAAAGTAAAATATTTTAATAGAACACAACTGATCAGAATTAAATTATCAAGTTTAAATGTTTTATTGTGTCATTCTTTTAACGAATATTGATGAAAACAAAACTATAAGTTTTCCTGTATATTATCTCCCTTGAAATTTGCTCTTGGAAATATTTCGAATGGATAATGGCTTGGAATTGTTAATCAGATACCCAAGTTCTAATTCCAGTTGGGTTTGTCATATTCACTTACATGTAAATACCCTTGGGAAAGGTAAGAATCCACTTCTTTTTGCCCCCAGCTATGGGCTAATTAGTAAGATATGTATCACTAAAACCATTATTATCTCAAAAAAAAATTATCCCAATAAAAATAAAAGTGTGTACAAAATATTTAGACTTCGGCATTAAATAACTCATAGAGGTTGTTATGCTGGTAAACAAAAACAGGTAACCAACTTTTTGTATGTTTCTGAATGAGACAGGTGTAATGTGAACATTTTTATGGCAAAGATTAAATTCCCGCCATTCTCACAACCAGCATGTCTCTCAGTGTTCAGATGTGTTGGGAATTAACAAAATTTACATTTTTTTAATTTTTTTTAAAAATTGAGCAATGAAATCCAATACAAACTGTCCCGCTGCTGATGGCAGGTGTGAAAAATTGAATCATATGATAATTCATGGCGTTGTACTTCAGTGTTTTTTTTTTTTTTAATTTTTGTCTTTTAGACTGTGAGGCATGACCAGGTCTTTCAGTCAAGATGAACTTTCACTTCCAAAAACTGAAAGGAGGAATGTGTTTTTCCTTTTTGAATCCTGTTTTTCATTGGCTTGAAAATATTATTCAATATGTATTCCAATCTTCTCAGACAGACAAGAATTTGTCAAGGCATCTGAAAGATGTTATGTTGAGAACTGATTGTTTTTATGCATCCAAGGAAAAAAAATATTTGGCTGAATCTGTAGTGATAGAGAAATAATAAAAATAAATAATAACAAGCAAAACAAATTTACCATCTCTAAAAATAGATGGATAATAAGGATCGCTGGGCCACAAAGCCATATTTCAACCAATCAACTAGAAAGCTTTCACAACCAGGATGTAAGAAAAATAAGCAATTTCAAGGTGACCAAAATTTTAGCCTCTCTTTTATAGTTTGATCAACCAATCAGAAAACTTTCGCAACCAGGATATAAGATCGTGAATCAATAAGAATCAACATGCCCTTTTCAAAGTAGATCTATATATGTGTATATAACCAAATGGAAAAATCAACCAAAACCATAATGGATAAATAAATTTTGTCCATTCTCCAATGTTGCGGTTATTGTAAAATAACCAGAGTGAAAATGCAACATTTGTGCAGCAGCTGGCAACTTTAGAAGGCTACGTTAATCCCAAGGTGGAAGTTGGTTGGAGTAGAGAAACAAAATTATATGCTGGCTTGGAGAAAAAAACCAAAGATTTATTTTCACCTACTAGGTATGAAATGTCTCTGGTAAGTGGTATACTGTAGTGTCCAAATGTGTGGTATCATAGGTGTGATGTGAACGTGTGAAAAAGGAGTATATGTAACCCAGTTGATTGCTTAGTCGTTATATGTTTGGGCTTGTTGCATAGATAGTTGTTTGCCTCTTTCTGTGTTCATAGGAGGTCACTTTCACAGTCCAATGGTCATGCTCAGAGTAGCCTCTATGGTTAACATGTGTGCATGAAGTCTTTCTCTCTGCTTTCTGTTCACTGTGCTCTTGTCCTGCTTCTCATATAGCCTATACAAGAGAAAAGCACGGATGTAGTTGTAGACATCTGTGGCAAATGAGAGCCGAGTCTGATAATGGCCAGCAGTCTGGTATATTTGTGTTTGTTTTAAAATTTGTTTTGAGTGCAGTGCATCACGTGTGTAACTTAGCTAGACAAAAATTGGTGTGTAGTTAGAGATATATGTTTTCTAATAATTGTATAAATTTGGCTTTAATTTTTTTATCTCTGTGTGTGTGTAAGTTGTGGCCCGAAAAGATTTCTTTAGTTTTGAAAAATCAACCCAAAAATATTTTTTAGGCTTGAAAACTCAACTTGTATACCACAATTTTTTTTTTTTTTTATATTATTTTGTATTTTTGTTGTTAATGTACTTTTTAAAACTACGAATGCAAAACATTTTAACAAACAAGCAGAGACATTTGTAGTTAACATTCAGTTCATTGTTTAAACATATTTAACAGGGCTCAAAAATGTTTTCAGACAAAGGAGATTTTCTTGTATAGATTGGTACAGACTACAGGGAGACAAATATTTTTGTAATTTTAAATACTAAACACTGCATTAATCATTTGATGTTATTCTTTCACATACTTTTTACTAGTTCTTCCTTTCTTTCTTTCACTTATTCATTCCTTCTTTCATGGGGTGATGGGATGTGTGGGTGGCATGAAACAGACATCACTGTAACCTTACCAGACACTACTGGTTCATTGTTTTATTATTTATTTTTGTATTTAATTTTTTTAAATTTTGTTCCGTCAATTAACAAAAAGCTTTTTCCTGTCATAATTCTCAAAATATAAAGCTTCTTAATTGAACTGTGATTGTGTAAATACTGTTTTTATTTTAAATCTATTGATTCGAAAGAAAAAAAACAACTTCTGTCCTGTCAATCTAAAAACTTTGTTCTATCATAATTCTAAAAAAAAAAGAAAATATTTCTTAATTGAATTGTGATTAAGTGTAAACACTTTTTTGTTTTTGTTTTGAATTTATTCATTTAATTGAAAAAAAAATTGTTCTGTCAGTTTAAGTGATTTGGCATGATAAAAAAAATTAATCTGTAGCCCTGCAGTTTAACACAGTCAGTCAGTTATGTGCCATGCATGATACATGCTTAGGCGATCATGTATCTTTCAATACATCGCTGACGAGGCAGATTTTTCCCCACAGTAGATTGCCATTTCTTTCTGAGGTAGACCAGTTGTCATCCAAGGCTATAGAACTCGGTCTGTACTGCTATTTACCCATAGCTAGAGGGAGAAGAAGAGGATTCATGCCTTTCCCAAGGGTATTAGCACATAAGTGAATGTAATGGATTTGACTGGAATTCGAACTTGGCTCTCTGATTCCTCAATCCAAGCTGCTATGCATTACTCCACCGTGCCTCCCAGTTTAACACAATAATCTATTAAGAAACTTTTTAGTTGAGACCCATTGAATTTCCCAGGGACCTGCCCAAATCACCACCTTGGGGACTCACTACATTAAAAAAAATCCTATTAGCATTTAGCAAATCTGCATTTTTATACATGTAGCTGTTCTCTCCCCCCCCTCTCTCTCATGCACCAGGACTTTTACACTTGAACTCTTGAGACTAACTTTTACCTTGTACTTCTGTATTTTTATATTGTGTCATAAAGATTTATTTCATAGTTATCTACACTGTGCATTTTCTTTAATCATTACACAAGGCCAATATACACCCAAACCCAATTAAATATATGTTGGGAACAGATGTTATCATAACATAAGCCACCCATCCATAATTGATTACCTCCTCACTACCATAAATCTCTCAATGATAAAGTAATGTTATATGAGGATCTGAAAGAAAATTTTATATAAAAAACAACAGACCTGTCAACTCTCTCGATGGTGACAGATGACTGCTGGTTTTGAGTTGTTTATCCCAGTCTCCAGGTTTGTAATTGGTATTTCCCAATTAACTGCTGAATGTTCTTCTTCTGTCGAGACAATTTTCACAAAATTCTGCCTGTAAATAAATTGTTGAGCTTCCTCCACTAAAAGAACTGCTGTGTTAAAATATTTCCTTTTCAGTTCGCATGTATTTTTAAAACCATTTTGGGTCATAAATTATTATTGTAGGGATAACACGTTTTGATAACAGATTTACCAAATCAGGGTTTTGATTACATTGACCTGAAATGTATTATTATTGGTCCAAAATCACGCCTCAGTTGAAAATAACTGCTGTAGATTCAAATAATGTTTTTGAGAATTAACATTTTGCATTTGTTTTTTTAAACGTCAGTTATATTCTCAATTTGTCTACATGTGCTGTTGTATTTTTCTAGAAATTTTTTCCTTTCCTGTCTGAGGGTAGGACAGAGCACGTGAAACTTTGACAGGTGCTGGTGGGAAAAAAATCTCCAAGAGAAATCCAGATAGATATATTTTAAATGCCAAAAAATGAGAAAATTTAACCAAGAATCTTTTGTAATGAAAAACATAATGATTTGGAAATTCTTGCAAAAATCAGATAATTGTAAAATTTTAATGAAACATTCAGGACTTATTCACAAATGAATGAATATATTTTTTAAGCATTTCTTTTTTAGAAAGTCATGGTAAATATATATCTTTTTCATGCATCTGTTCTCTGCCTTCTTATATAATTTTATGAAATTTTGAGAAATTCATTTTTGTAGAGCTTAATGTTTATATTAGTTATAAGCACAAGTCTTTGGAGAATTTAAATTATCAAACAGGACCACTTATTAAAAAGTTTATTAGAATTCGACAACCCCTCGTAATTGGAAAAGAATTTTGTGATTTTTTTGTGTGTCTGTATAAACGGGCCAGTTTTTGTAATTAAAGACGTCCATATAGTAAATAAGACTAGTAATTACAGTAAATTTAAAATTTATTGGTAATTTTCTAACATTTTTTAACAGGCATCTTTGTAAATAAGACTATAAAGTCAAAATATCTAAAAGTTTATGAAATATTAGATTACTCAGAATATTTTGCTAAAATTTTTAAGATTGCTGGATAGTTAAAAAGTTATATAAAAAATATGTTCACATTATATTCAAGTAATTGTTACATTTATGTCTCCCTTAGAAAAATTCCCAAATATACATATTTTGAAAGTGTTGTCAATTTCATAAAAACATCCACCTCTGTGTTAAAAAAATGCTTTTCTGAGACATTTTAAACTAAAAGTAATCAATATTTGTTTCAAAATCAGATTAATTAAACTTTAAATCAGGTAATCTTCCTTAAATAAAATTTCAGAGAAGTGTGTTATATTTTTGAAAGATTTTTTTTTAATAATGACGATATGTTGTGTTGACAGATTTGTGAATATGGGCGATTTTAGAGTTTTTACTGATAATAAAAATAAAATTCTAATCAACTGAAATTCAGTTTGAAGTACAAGTATTTTGCCAATTGGAAATATTACATTTAATCTATTAGCTTGAAATTAAAACATAAAAGCTTCAAGTAAATTTTTTTTTATTTTTAAAAATGTATTTTATAAACCTTAGGTATAACTTTTCTTTGGAGGTATTGAGTTTTAGGCATCCCATATGACTGAGGTTTCCTCTGATGAATATGGTGAATGGAGATTAACTTCTACTCGTCCAACTTGGCAAGAGTTAGCCAAACGAATGGAACAAAAGCAAGAATCTCCTCACATAGCGCCAAAGGGACCAAAACTTACCACTAAGCTCAAGGATGGTGTTGGTCAGCTTTAATATTTCATCATTTGAAAAAGACCACTTGTTTTAAGGATGTTAGGTCTTTGGGTTCATTGCGACCCCAGCCCTACAGGTTACCTAAAACCCATAAGATATGACCCATATACCTGTCTCATCCATCTTCTCAATGATTGGGTCTGTCTTGTATAAATTGTTGGACATGTATTCATAATATTGTATTAAGGACTAATTTGCTTTTGTAAATTATTTTCAAAATTGTTTGCTCTCTGTAGGTAAGTTCATGTGTTTGTTTGACATCATCGATTTATTTATTTTTATTCCTATTCGGGATAGATGTTCTGTATGGTAGTTGTATTTGAATTAATTGGGTTTGCTACCATGTCACTGGAGTTCAACTTCAATGATATAATATGCAGACAAATCAATGCGATAGCTATGTGTAGACCTTTGGGTCCATCATGGCAAATATTGCTATGGGTTTTATAAACAAAAATTATTCTCTGTTGTCTGCCAACTTAATTACTATGTTCTGTATGTAGATGACACTCAAATATTGAATATTTTGTATCCTTCTCTATTGAACAGGGAAGAAACTACTTGTAGGGACAAAGATTTAATTCTAAGTTTATTACATCAGTGCACTGTAAGCCCACGTTTTTAGGTTTATATGCTTACTGGGAGACTTTTTGTCTCAGGTGGTATAAGATCAATTTGAATAAAACATTTGTCCATCAGACACTAACGATTTGTTTTCCTAATAAGTTAGAACAACAACTAAAATTTATTTGAGCAGTCTAGCATAAATATGAAGATTGCAGAATTCTGTAATTCCAAACATTTTGGCCCTAAAAATGTCCTTTCTATTTAAGATTTATCCAGGATTGTTGAGGGTACCTCAAGGTGGTGTAATGGTTTGCAAGCTTGTCTTGCTAGAACTATTATGACTGAGTAGTGAGTTCAATCCTTACTGGGTACCCCATACATTTGGCCACATCTAAGCTACACTTGGAAAATCACTATCCAGGATTGGTGAGACTTGCACCATTTCTGCTAAGCAAATATCAGCCAATATTTCACAATGTTATTTTTCAGAAAATTCATGAGTAATATTCTCTCGTCTCACTACTTGTACTACCAATGAAGTTACCACAATCTGAATAAAGGCAGACCAATCAGTAAATTTATTTTTCAGAGTGACAAAGGAATTTGTAATTCAGAAGCAGTCCACAAGCGGTTCTCTCGTCTCAGTAGATGTTGAAATCCCGCTGTAAAGACAACCTGCCTATCTTCAAAACAAGTTCAATTATTTATTCTTTCTTCTGTGACGCTGATCACATAAACAGGACAGCTCAACTTCTCGAGAGGAGAATTTTTCAGCATGTTCCGGCAGTCATTAGAAGTCAGCTTTGAAATAATTTGCCTAAATCAGAAAGAATGGCTGATAAAACTTAATGTGATCTGCTTGTAGATATTCTATGTTTAGTATATTACTAATAACGGTGTGTTAGTTTTTCCTTTATTTTTTAGTCAGTACGTACATTTACTATTTTATTTTTTGACCAAGTTCCAATGAGCTGAGAAGTGACATTCATTTAAACTCCCAATTTTTTCCCTTTCATATTAAATGTCTTTCCTCTCTTATTTTAAATACATATTTTAAATGTCTCTATATTATACACCATTATTATAAAAAAACAATATTAAAATTATATTTTTATAACATCAATGTCTCGCCTCAGTCAGGCTGACAGATGACAACACAAATTGCTTCATTTTGTAAGTATGGTGGCCTGTAATAAATAATTATTTATAAGAAATAATTATTTTATTTTTTTCTATACTAAATATTTATCTGCATTGTTTTTTTATCACCAAGATTATTTTTATAAATAGAACAAGCAAACAAAATTGATTATGCCTAGCAATTATACATTTTAAAAATTGCTATTTCTTCTTTTATTGAACAAAACAAATAAAAAAAATGATATTTCATAAAGTTTTTAGGTACCTCTGAAGATTCACTAAAAATCAGCACATATGATGAAAAAAATGTCCCTAACTTAGTAAAAACATATTTATTGTGAAAATTTTTGTTATTATTAAAAGAAAAGCCCAAAGGATTTTTTAAGCAATATTATTTTTAGTCCTTTTTAGAACCTTTAAAATTTTGGTTAAAATTTATTTTTTTTAACATCAATGGGTGATGATAAATTAGGAATGGAAAAATTTTAGCATCTTTTTATGGTGAAATACATTGATTTGGAAATTCTTGCAAAAATCAGATAATTGTTGGATTTTAAGGAAACTTTCAGGACTTATTGACAAATGAATTAAATTATTTTAGAAACGATTTTGCAGATATCAAAACCAAAATAAACATCATTACAATCAATTTAAATTTTGTTTGAAATAGAGCTGCAAATCATATTTTTGCTCATTGGAAATATTAAATTTAATCTATTAGTTTGGAATTAAAACTTAAATAAAAGCTTCAAGAAAGATTTTTCATTTTCAAAATGCATTTTAAACCATAAATATCGCTTTTATTTATTTATTTTTTTTTTTTTTTTTTGATGTACCGTGTTTAAATGTCCCGTTTATCTTTGCTTAATAATAGTGAAGAAAAGAATTCACACTAAAAAATAACTAATTATTATTCGATTTATCTCCCTTGGATTTCGTTCTTTCGAAAATATTTGGCAACGATACTTAATGGTTGTTTTTAATTTTTAAATCTAATACAACCAAAAAACATTACTCTGTCTAAAATTGTACAACTTGTTCTTTTTTTTAAAAAATCTTCCATTGTCCTAAGGAAAACAAATCAGCCGAAAAGTGACAAAAAGAAGTAAGTTTAACGTTCACGTAATAATTTCTTTGTTTACAAATTAAAATACGTAGGTGTCGACCTCTGAACTCACAGATTACCGCGCATAAATAAATGTTATTTTCAATGTTTTAAGCACAAAGTAACTACGTTATTTTCAGAATGTTTTAGCAAAAGCCAAAAAGTAATGGCAAATTTTGGTTTTAACTCCCGAGCGCTAAATATCCCTTAAAATTTTCCCAAATCGTCATAATTCCGTGCAAATGTACATGCTGAACTCGAATTAACAATTATGAAGAAACCTACTTTGGAGTTATCGACAAGAAAAAATCGGACTTCTTGTTGGTCATTCGTCCCCCATTACTACCATCATGAATAATACTCATTCGGTGCGGGGTACATCCGGCCTATTTACTTTTGCAGATTTTCCTTGCAGAAAATCACTACGCACTACCGTAAATAAATGTATTTTTTTTCTTTTTGGTATGTGTAGTTTTATTTATAACAAAAACAAATGAAATAATACAATAGAACCTTTTTTCCGTTTCGAATAGCAATGACAAATTAAAAGAACAAATTGAATAATAAAAATAAAGCATTTTTTATATTTTAAAATTGAAAATTAAAAAATTTAATGCACAAACTTGGTAAATTATTTAATTTTTAATGTTTTTTATTTTTTAATTTGTCCCCTTTTCTACACAAAGAAAACCCCACCCCTAACCTTAACATCTAACCCTAAAGTTAATCTTTATGTGGTCAGTGTCACCTGATTTTCCGATTACAGCTTTATGGTGTCCCTGACAAAACCCCAAAGTTGTGGAAAGACACCTGGGTTGTGTTTCAATTTTGGACAATGAAAAACATGGGGTTGATGTGGAAAAAAATTTTCTGCATACATAATGATCACTGGATGCAACCAACGCTTTTATCTATTGGGCCATAGGACAACAGTGTATGAATTTTGTGGACTTATAAAATGTTTTTCAATAATTACTGGAGCTCATATTGCAATTTTGTTGTTATTGTTTTTCTCTAGCACTCCATATTATTGGTTCCCATATTGTATTCATTTCTATGTTTGGCCAGCTTAAGAGATAATTTGTGGCCTAGCATATATGCTGATTCCTTAAGTTTACATATTTTCCAGTGATGTTCTCTGTCTATTATTTCAACTTCATGCTACAGGGGGCGGTGATCTCCTTTTCCCTCCGTATGTGGTCAGCTACACCTGATTTTTCTATTTCCTCTCGTGTTACAGCTTTATGGTGTTCCTGCAGTGTTATCTTAAGGGTTTCTCCTTTATATTCCTTACAGCTGCATGGGATGATGTACACACAGTGCTTAATCATGTTCTCCTCTATGGGAGGTTTTACTTGGAAGAGATGTCCTCAAAGTGTTAAACCCCTTTTGAAGGTCATCTTGACGTTGTATGGACCACAGATCTTTTGTATTTTTTCGATAATCCCTTCACATAGGGTAGGCAAACCAAGGCTGTTTTCTGAGTGTTGTTATCCTCTTGCAACCTTCTATCCCAGTTTGCTGGAGCTGCTACCATGTACCCAGGGTAGTTTTTACATTATAGGGTACTACTTATACAGACAATTTCTTGTTCATATGTCTCTGGGTCACCACGTACAAATTTTGCTCAATGTTGTAAGCCATAGATGATCCATGGGTGGTGGGAGTTGAAGTTGAGGTATTGTCTGGTTGTGGTATACAAATGTCTTGAACCCATTCTCTGTTCAAGATATTAGTACATTCAGTAATGCTAATTTATTGTTGTTTTCTCTGTCCGTTTGGAACTGTATCAATGATCTTTGGCAGCTAACAATTGGTCTCAGCTGAATACCATCTTTGTGAATTTTGGGGAGACCATATATGTGAGGTAGCTTGGTGTAATGCTGTGACAACGGCCTTTATATCCTAGGTGGGAAGTGGTCCTTGTTCTTGATTAGGATCTACAACATTTTTTGTTCCATTTTCAATGTTGGAACTTTAACTTTACTATAGTTACCATTTCTAATGTGGTCTTCCAGTTTTCCTGTATATTTTGTTTTGTCCCTCACTACAGTCACATTGCCTTTATCAGCTGGTAGTATGAAGATGATGTCATTCCTCTACAGGGTATTGATTTTTAGCCTCTCCAGTTTTGTGATGTTTGATTTGGGTGGCTTGGCTTTCTCCAGTATCTGTCTTACTTTCCATCTTAGCTCATCTGCCTGATCCTGAGGAATGTTCAAGGTTATTTCCTCGATTCAAGCAATGATGTCCAAGTATGGTTGCCACTTGATGGTTGTTGCAAATTTGAGACCCTTGTTCAGTACTGACTCCTCAGAGGCACTCAGCTGATGTTGATTACTTCCTTCACTGGTGGGTGATGGACAATCTGTTTCAATCTGTTCAATTTCTTTACTTGGCAGGCCTTGACTGCTTTGAATTCATATCTGAAGGATTTATCCAGAAGATGATGGATCCTTTTTTGGTTTTCTTCATCAGTAATTTTGTTGAAGAAGGCCTTGAGCCTCTGGGAGATATCGGATTGCAGTTTTTGTTTTATCAAACAGTTGTATTGGATTCTTTCTCAGATTAAGGCATGTCTCACTTTTCTGCAACCAGATGGGTAGCCTTGGTGTCGAGCCTGAAGAGGCGAGTTGTAAGTCTCTGCATTGGTGTAGTAATATTACATGGTTTGATATTCATGCCAGCTTCTGGTGGAACTTTTCTAATTGTCTCCATATTTTTGGTATATTGGATCTGTACTGATCCTTCAATATCTGTCTATATTTCTTAGAAGAGGTATTGTAATTATTTACACTATTTACATTGTTTGGACCGCTGTCCTCATCTTTGTTGCCATATTCATGACATGAAGGCCTGAGCGTACAACAGCTGAAATGTGAATATCACAATAAAAATGAAAACAACAGTCTGAATAATGTAAATAGTGTGAATTCATTTTTGTAGCACTTAATGTTTTTAATTTTATATTTAGTTAATTTTACTTTTAACATAAAAGATTAAGGACAGGTTCAGCGAGAATTTAAATTAAATCATGATGTGACACTATTTGTTACTTGTAAACAATGAGGAGGCTGAATAAATAGAACACTGAATATACCGATAGACTCCTGATAAATAATAATAAGGGCTAATGAATAGACCAAATGGTATACCAATAAACCTCTGTGGGAAAGATTGAAGATTTTATTTCTCAAAAAGGCTGGGAACCAGATGGCTAGCAGAGAAAACAACATTCAACTACAACAGGTCATATGGAACATATTTTGACACTTGATTGATGACATACAGCTAAAGTGAAGGCAAGAGAAGAGAATTGGATAGTATTTAAAATCATAATTTGGAGATAAGAATTTTCTTAGAGAATGTCTCTGACAAAACCCCAAAGTTGTGGAAAGACACCTGGGTTGTGTTTCAATTCTGGACAATGAAAAACATGGGGTTGATGTGGAAAAAAAAATTTTCTGCGTAGATAACAATCGTGGAATTAATCTTTTCTTGTATCTTCACCCTGAAGCCATTGACAACTATTGGGTGGAGGGGGGATGAGGTGGCAGGTGCAGATGAGACACCAAGGAAGGTGGAGGTGCTACCCATGCCCACTGAGGCGTATCAGTGGGAGATGGTAATAAGAGAAGGTGGAAGTTATGCGGCGGTTTAATGCCTGTGACCATCACCCGTGGAAGAAAAGAATTTCCCAAATTAGGAAATAATCAATTCTCAGAACCTGGACAATGAAGATGATAGGTAGAGAAGATACCGAGTGCCTGGTCGCATCGCCCCCCCCCCCCCAGCTTGGGCGAACATCTTCAAATACAAATGTCTCAAAGCAAGAAAGAGAGATTGTTCCACTGGATGCGAAACACTCCACATGATTATCTACTAACGAGAACCTCCAACATTGGCCTTGTGTCAAACTTCACCAAATCAGCAAAACAATCAACTGGAAGTATTTTTCCTGGTTAAATGATTCTTTTGAGTTTAATACATTGCTTTCATTTTTCTTATTTTCATAACTGATGGGATAAAATATCTAATTGTACACAATATGGTATTTTTTTAATTATTCTAAACTTAAGAGTTATTGAATTAGGATGTCATATTACTCTTCTGATGGGGAAAAGTATCTAAAGGCAGTAATTCAGAATTATTTCCTTTTTAAATGACCATACAAAAAAACATACTAGCAGTTATTAAAATAAAAAAATGAATATTCTTTTAGAAAATGTTCACACTCGAAAATGGCATTAAACTTTACATTTTTCAATTCTTCAAACATGTCTATTTAATAAAAAATAAACTTTTCTTACAGACAGCAATGGAATGAACTTCAAAATCACACTGAAAAATTGCAAGTAATTTATTTTTAAATAAATATTAAGCGTAGATATTTTTGTCCACTGAACAAAGATTGTGTTTTGTTAAATTATGCCAGCATTAACTCTCAGAAAAAAACATTTGTTTAGTTTTATTGAATTATTTTTGTCATGTTCAGGAAAAAATTTCCATATGTTCACACTTGATATTGCAGGTTTTGGTTAAATATTTGAGTGTAAAAAATTCTTATCATAATTTTATTAATAATGCAATGCTGTTTTTCTTTTCTTTTTTATTTACAGATGAGAATTATCAAATCCAGAAAAAATACATCCAAACTCAAACCAAAGAAGAGAAAACATATGTGTGGATTTGTGGTTTTACACAATTCATGTTTAAATAGTCACTAAGAAAGAAAAGAGTCAATCCTATTTTTAAATTTCCAAGCACTCATGTAAAGAGGCAATAGAGAGTTAAGAAAGAAATCTCTTGTCAACTTGTCAGATCAGCTATTTTTTTACAGTACACAAATTTGAAATGGAACATGGAAGTACACATTGCAGAGAAACCATTTTCTTGTCAAGTGTGTGGATCAGCATTTTCAGATCGTTCCACTTTAAAAAAACATATGCGAATACATACTGGAGAGAAACCGTATTCATGTGATGTGTGTGGAAAAGCATTCTCACAGACTTCTTTTTTAAAAAATCATATACGGACACACACTGGAGAGAAACCATATTCCTGTGATGTCTGTGAATCCACATTTTCACAAAATTCACATTTAAAAGTACACATACGAACACACACTGGAGAGAAGCCTTATGCTTGCACAGTTTGTGCCTCAGCATTTTCTCAGAATTCTAGCTTAAAAAATCATATGAAAATACATACAGGGGAAAAACCATTTCCTTGTCAAGTATGTGGATCAGCTTTTTCACACAGTTCTTCTTTAAAGAATCACATGAGAATACACACTGGAGAGAAGCCATATTCTTGTGATGTGTGTGGATCAGCATTTTCACAAATTTCACATTTAAAAGTACACAAGCAAACACATACAGGTGAAAAGTCTTATTCTTGTACAATTTGTGCCTCAGTATTTTCACGGAGTTCAAATTTAAAAAACCACATGCAAATACATACAGGGGAGAGACCATTTCCATGTCAGACATGTGGATCAGCATTTTCACAGAATTCTCATTTAAAAAAACACATGCGAATACACACTGGAGAGAAACCATTTTCTTGTGAAATATGTGGATCAGCATTTTCAGAGAGGTCTAGTTTAAAGAAACACATTCGAGTACATACAGGAGAGAAACCATTTTCTTGTGAAATGTGTGGATCAGCATTTTCACAGACTTCAAATTTAAAAGTACATATGCGAACACACACTGGCAAAAAATCATATTCATGAACTGTGTGTCTCCACATTAAAAAGTGCATACAGTGAAGAAACTATTTTCTTCTCAAGTGTGTGGATCAGTATTTTCACAGAACATTCATTTTAAAAATGAGATGATAATACACACTGGAGAGAAACTCTATTCATGTTTGGTGTGTAGATGAGTATTTTTTGAGAATAACAACTAAAAAAGTATACTATAATGCAAGCAGGAGAAAAATATTTTTCTTTTGTTGATAAGATGGATCTGTAGCACACATTAACAAAAGAAAAACAGGCAAATATCCATGGGAGAGAAATAATTTTCTTTCAAGTGTGTGGATCAGCATTTTTCAGAAAAGTTTTCATTTAAAAATCACATACAGACATACTCTTAAGAGAAACCATATTCTTCTGTTCTACAGACCAATAAAGTCTATTCTACATTAGGTATCACCTAGTATTGACATTAATGGACTTCTATCATCTAATAATTGGAATTACTATCTACTCACTGTAGTCAGTTTATTCTCATGTTACTTGTTTGATTTACCCTACAGATTGAGTGCTATCTCAGTGCTCTTAAGAATATATGCAAGATGCTTGCTCCTTCAGAGGATTTTGTCCCCTGAAAACTAAAGGAAAAGAAAATGTAAATAAACTGAATTAGACAAGTTTGAGTATTTATTTATTGCTGCTTATTTTGTGTTGTATTCTTTTTTATAGTAGAGATTGCAATAGAATAGTCCATAAATCTTTTGTTTTTACACCCACTTACTTTACCACATAGGTACATTTAATTCTTATAATTTCATCAACTTCTCTTTATAGTTGAATAAAACATTTCTAAAGGTTATACTGTCACATATCAATACCCTAACTTTGTATCACTGAATACCAATTCACCTAATATTAATTAACTTAAAAGCTTAAACTTTTGATTGTTGTGACTTTGAATTTAATTATTTAATCATTTATTTGCCATATTCTGCTTGTCATGTGTTATAAGATTATTTTTAAAATCTGAAAAGTCTCAACTTGAATAAAAATAAGAATAAAGTTCATGTGAAAAGGAAAATAATAAAGTTAGTAAAATAATCCATCACATAATGAAAATTAATAAATAATAAATAAATAATAATAAATATATGACGACCCTAAAATGAAAGAAACTGAAGATTAAATAAAAGAAAAATTAAACTATTCTAGCTAAATTAGCACTTTAAGCAAAAAATGATTTAAATGTTTTACCCTATCAAACATGAAACTAAAGTCATATATAGAGAGAAAATATAAAATATTTCAAAGAAATGATATTCAATTTAATAAAAATAATTCTTTATTGAGCAAACAAAAATCATAGGAAATAAAAAAATATTGATTAAAATAATGATAATGGTTTTAGAAACTAATATTTGCTGAACAAGAAACTGACTTAGATGTCTTATTCTAGTACAAATAAGATGAAAGATTATATGAAAGGAAAAATAGAATAATTTATTAAAAATATTCATTAAATATGAACATAAATGTATAAATCTTGCAAAAATTACATATGCATTCTGAACTTGAACTCTGTGAACTTGTCTTGAAACAGATTACAATTGAACAACTAAATAAAACACTACCAAACAGGAACTTCACTATTCTTTATTCAATTTTTAACATATATAAATCAATAGAGGATATAGGAATTAAGTTTTTGTTGCATTCTAACATCTCCATTTCTAGTAGCAAAAGTTGATGTTGATTGAATGATTCCATAATACTGGAATCCATTGGGTGATTGCCTTTAAAATCTCTGTAATTCAGTCAATGTTTAGTTTTCTAGTTATTGATGCTGTTAATCTATCATAGTAAATGTTGATTTGGATCATGTAGGCATTTTCTTGAACTACACCTGAATCATTGGATGTATGGAGTAAACTTATTTAAATGCTTTGTTTACATCCAAGGAAGAAGGAGCTTGAGATTTATTTCAGTTGTGAAAGTGAACCGTCCACTTGGAACATGTCTTTACTTGGTGTTGGTAAGTAGTAAGTCATTGGGACTCAACAGGGAAAGAAATTTACAAGTGATAAAATGTACTTCCCCTTACCACTAGTCTAGTACATACAGGAGAGAAACCATTTTCTTGTGAAATGTGTGGATCAGCATTTTCACAGACTTCAAATTTAAAAGTACATATGCGAACACACACTGGCAAAAAAATCATATTCATGAACTGTGTGTCTCCACATTAAAAAGTGCATACAGTGAAGAAACTATTTTCTTCTCAAGTGTGTGGATCAGTATTTTCACAGAACATTCATTTTAAAAATGAGATGATAATACACACTGGAGAGAAACTCTATTCATGTTTGGTGTGTAGATAAGTATTTTTTGAGAATAACAACTAAAAAAGTATACTATAATGCAAACAGGAGAAAAATATTTTTCTTTTGTTGATAAGATGGATCTGTAGCACACATTAACAAAAAAAAACAGGCAAATACCCATGGGAGAGAAATAATTTTCTTTCAAGTGTGTGGATCAGCATTTTTCAGAAAAGTTTTCATTTAAAAATCACATACAGACATACCAAGGTCCAACAATTACAACTGTGCAGGGTTGGACTTGAAGGTGACTGTGGTTCTATGTGGGATCAGCAAAAATGCCTGCAATGAGGACAGGGAAACTGTCCTGGAGGTTTGATTGCCTCTATTACTACTTACCTTTTTGATGTGGTCATGTTGGTTATCTTAAAATGTCTCTGTTGCTTCAGGCATCAGGGAACGTCATTCAGTTCAATCCTTTGTGCACTCATTAAGTTACTTGGGAGATAATCCAGTGTGGGTGTTGTTGGTCTTGATACAGTCTTTGAAATGTTTCAATATGCTTTCTATTTCCATTAGAGATCCCACCATAGAGAAATTGTTTTGGCATTCTGTCATTGTCCATCTGGATGACATGCTCTATCCACCTGAGTTGGGTTTTCAGGATAAGTGTTAATGGTTTCTCTTCAGTCTAGGGCCACGGGTTTTGTGATCCTATCCTGCCATTTGCTGACCAGAATAGAGAACAAGTTTCACATGTGAAAGTGCTCCAACAGTTTGATGTGCCTTCTATACACGGTTCAGGTCTCACATACATGACTAGTGAGGACAACTGTCTTGTAGACCTTGAGCTTGATGGACTGCTGGATGTTGATTGGACTCAGCACATGAGCTCACGGTCTGCCCAGGGCTTGACTTGTCTTGCAGATCCTGGTGTTTATCACTTTGTCTAGGCAGTCATTGTTGGAAATAATACTTCTGCAGTACTTGAATTCCTCCGCAGACTTCTGATCTGTTTCCTCAATGGAGATGGATGGATGGCAGACAGTTGTGGGAGGGCCGAACTGAGCAGCACCCCTGATTTCCCAAGGTAAGGTCAAACAGGCAGAACACTTCAGCAAACTTGTTGACTGTGAGCTGGAAGGCAAGATTTCGTGTGTGCCATGAGGGCACAGCTATCATCAAAGGGGGCCTCCAGGATCAATTTCTCTGTCATTGTTTTTACACTAGGGCTACTGAATTCAAAGAGAGACCTGTTCAGTCTCTATCCGATATACACTCCATCCTCTATATGCTTGAAAATACAGGCAAAGAAGAGCTTGAATAGCATTGGAGCTAGAACACACCCTGCTTCACACCAGTGGAAATCTCAGATATTGCTCCTCCAGAAAGTACAAGACCAGTCATGAAACAGATGGATCAGGCTCACAAAATTTCAGGGGCAGCCAACCAAGTTTCTGAAGGACTGTTCACAAGGCCACTCTGTTTGACTATCAAACACTATGAACAAGTCACTGAAGACTGCATACTAATCCAGATTTTTTTCTTTGCACTTGACAGAATGCAAATATCATGTTAATTGTGCTTTGGCCAAGATAGAAACCACACTGAGCTTCTGGTAAGTTCTCGGAGATGCTGGAAATCAGTGGGTTGAGGATGATGTGCACCAAGATCTTGCCTGCAATAGACGAGAGAGATATGCCTCAGTCAATGCCATAGTCAGATTTGCTACCTCTGTTTTTGTAGAGGGAGACAATTGTGGCATCTGTGAACTCTTGGGGCATATCCTTTTCCTCCCATATGCTGCAGAGGAGGTCATGGAAGGTGTCACGAGCCACTGGTCCTGCAGTCTTGTAGATTTCTGCGGGAATCATGTTGTTTCCCCTGGGGATTTTCCTGAACTAATCTGCTTGTTGTTCATTCTAGGCTAGGCAGGAGCTCATGGATGTCTAGTGTGGGTCCCTGAAGAATCAGGTCCAGAGCTTCATTGTAGACAGGATGGGATCTGTTAAGAAAGGTGTGGAAGTGTTCCTTCCATCTTTAAATAATGGCTTTCTTCTCCTTCAGTGACATACCATTTGTGGAAAGGAGAAAGGTGGTATGTTATCGAGATGGTCTTTACACAGCCTTGATGGCTCTGAAGAACATTGTCAAATTCTTAGTGTCAGCATATAACTGGATTTCATCTACCTTCTTCCATCATTCATTCTGCATGTAGTGTCGGGTGGCTTGAAGTGGTCTCACTTTGAGATGAAGGAAATGTCATTCTGCTAGAATATGAATGCCTTCAGCTTGTCATCAAGTAGTTGGGTGAGAGCTTCATCATTTCTCATCTAACTAGTCCTGATACACTCTCTCTGTCAACTGGGATACCTCTTTCATTTCATTTCATGCTGAAATCTTCCCATTGTTGAATCAGACTGTCATTGAGTGATCCATGGGTAATCAGTGCTTCATCCAGGTTGCTCATAAGTGGTCTTGGTGATTTGGATGTTTGAGTTTGGTGATGTTGAATAATGGCTTACAAACATACAGTTTCTTCTGATGGGTGGCGGTGATGTAGGAAATATGGAACATTTGAGCATCTTTCACTGGTGAACAACACGTTGATTTGGAAATTCTTGCAAAAATCAAATAATCATCAGATTTTAATGAAACCTTCAGTATTTATTCAGAGATTAATGAAATTATTTTAGAAATGTCTTCTTTTAGAAAATCTTTCTAAAAACATTTTCTTACATCTGTTCTCCACATTTATTTAATTTTATTAAATTTCAAGAAATTCATTTTTGTAATGCTTAATGTTTATATTAGTTATAAGGCAAAGTCCTTGGGGAATTTAAGTCATCAAATTTTTTTGTCAAACAGGACTGCCAGTTACCAAAACTCTGCTCTGAATCATAAAACAAAAAAAAATGTACTAAAACTACGACATTATTTAATTAGAAGTGGAGGAGGAGGATTATAATGAAGCAGAAACTTCACATTTGATGTAATGAATTATCTCCCTTGGTTTTCACTCTTTCGAAAACATTTGCTAACGATTGCAAAAGATGGTTGTTTTAAATGTAATTGGTACAATCAAAAAACATTATTGTGATTTTCCTTTGAACTAAGAGAAACAAATCCGACGAAAGAAGTAAGTTTAACATTCTCCTAATTTCCTTGTTTACAAATTAAATTATGCATTTGCAGAAGAAATAAATTTTTTTTAGCTATATCAATTCTGTTGAAACTTTTTAGTAATTTAGTTTAACATTGTATCAGCAAGTAAACGAACCTTGTTTTAAAAACTACATAAATTTTTTAAAAAAATTCATTTTTTTAAATTTAAAAACACTGAAATAAAATTCATTTTCGCCAGTGAACTTTTTTTAAAAATCATCCTTTTTATTTTTACCATGATTTTGATTCCAGTTGTTAATTTTTATCATAGGTTTACTTTTTCTCGAAAAATATTGTTTTCAAGACACAACAGCAACGACTCTTTCTTTATTAAGCGTCCATACTTTCCTCTCTCTCTCTCTCACACACACGGTAATATTTCACCGGGACAGATTACCCAACCAAACTGGAGTGTAATATATACAAAAAAAACTTTTCATAAGAAAACGTTGGTCTGATTCACTTGTCCTTAATCCGTCAATTGCGAAACGTCATGATGGAAATGAATTCTTTAATTGAGGATATTCAGTCGTAGTTTTAATGTTTGTTCTGTTTTTTTTTTTATCCCAATTATACTCTTTATCTAAAGTAGGTAACTTTAAAAAGTAGGTAATTTTATTCAGTAGTTCCTACTGAATAAAATTTTAGCGTTTTTTTTTGTTTTGTTTTTTTGTATGACAGACATTAATTTGGAAAATCTTGCAAAAATAAAAATAATTGTCTGATTTTAATGAAACTTTCAGAAACTATTCACAAATGATGGAAATTATGTTTTCCTTTTTTTAAAGTCATGGCAAAAATATTTTTTTTATATTACCCCCGCTCCATAGCTAATTTTATGAAAACTAGAAATTCATTACCGTACAATTTATTGATTATATTAGTTGAAAGTACAAGGCTTTGAGAGAAACACTTCGTTTTTTGTTTTTTTTAAATCGGACTGCCTCTACCTGAAAATCAGCTCTGAATTGTAACATACAAACCTCAATAAAACAAAGATATTTTGCATTGCTTTTGTGCCCATAAAACGGCTGTAATTCAAATGTACAGAAGAACGTACATGAAAACAATAAAACGTCACGTTATTTGAGTTACTAGTATAAGTGTTGTTGTTCCCCTATGGCCTTTATTTTTGCAACTTGTGCGAAACATGCGTGAAGAAGTTAATTTGATTTTTCAGTTTTAAACTGAGAAGGGTACCTATCTTATGAAATTTAAATTTATGATCTTATTTTTTATAGGTACCTCCAACAAAGGTTTAAATGTATTTTTCATAAATGAAAAATCCTTTTAGAAGCTTTCCAACCGCTTCAATTGAAAGCTAAAGGATAACATTTTCTAATTCCAGAAAAAATACTGTGGAGTATTTCAAATAGAAATTTAAATGATTTTTAGACGATGTTTCCGAAAAAAAAAAAACCCCAATCGAAACGGCCATTTTTAACTTTTTTTAGTGAAATGTAAACGAACTTATTTTTCAGTTTTAAAATTCCCGCTAAAATAAGATATACATTTCTGAAAAAAAAAAAACGAGATTTTTTACACAAATTTAAATAACGTGTTAGAAAGAAGAAAACATTTTTTTTTTAAATTTTAAAAATACGTTGTTCTTTCCTCTTACTAATAACATAAATATTTTAATGATGAAATTTTGTTTTTATTAAGTTTCAGACCTGTTATCATTATGCTATACTGATTTTTTAGCGAATTTTTGGAGGTACCTATTTTATATTATCTCAGTTATTATGACATTTTTCCATTAATGGAATATCAAAATTAATAATAAAATGAATGGAAATACAAATAATACAGTAAAATAATAAATGTACATAAAATGATAGTATTTTATATACACTTCCAATAAAATTTCATAAGAAACATACCTATAAATTAATTAATTAGATACCTTTCTTATGAAATTTTATCTCTTTCTCAACGCTCTTCTTAATTTTTTTTATAATATATTTTCCATAAAGCATTGTAAATGTAAAGTACAAAAAAAGAAAAAGAGCACTGAAAGTTTTTCTTAAAAATAACAAGGTAAATAATTGGTTCACTTAAATCTGAATAATTATGTTACTTCTGTCCTTCCGTACGATAACTTTCCCTCATGTAAGCTGTCAATATATGATGACATCATCACTCATCACTTGTCAAGTGAAACTATATGTTAAGACTTGGTTTGTCTTGTTTTTTTTGTTGTCATTTCCAACCCTAATTCTTATGAATGTAAAGTTAGATCGTAGTAATCATAATTTAATAATTGAACGGTAATTCTAGTATTAATTCGCTAGATTAATTTTGAATAATATTTAACAGAAAGTAAATGTGAATATGTTACTTAATAGAGTAGTTTAGGTTTCTTTAGTTATTTAGGTTTTTTTTTTAGTAATGTAAGTGGTAAGGTTTAGTGATCGAATTAGTATTTAAAATGTAAAACATTGGATTGAACTGTGCAGCTTACCTTGTTATGAATTCTGGGGAAATAGTGCAAAGAAGGGAAGGGGGAAAAGCCTTCATTTCATTGGCTGATGTTGACTGAATTTTTTTTTTTTTTTTGCAATGTCGAGGTACATAACACAACGCTATCAAGGAGGGAGCCTGACCCTTTTGAATCAGGTCAAGACTGCTGTTTGAGCCAATATGATGCAAAACCCAAAATCGGCAATGAAGACAGTGCATCACTGAAGACCATCTTTGATGCATCTGAAATGTATTACTCTACTTTTTAAACTACATTTTTTTCGGTGCAGAAAGTAATGATTTGTTTCAAAATATTTTAAATAAACTTTATAATTTCTAATTTTCTTAAAATAAAGCTCGATGAAATCACTAAATTTCTGAGACCATCAGTGGAAACAACTCTTAAACTATGTGTCTTTTTATTGTATTCACACTTCCTATGGTCATCAGTACATTTGAAATAAAACTGATTTTATGCATAGGAAAAAAAACAATGTAAAATTCTATTTTAAACTTGAATGGTTTGCAGATTGTAATAAGCTTTAAAATTTATGATCTGTAAAGATAAATCTACTTAATAAAACCATTACCTAAAAGGCTCACTTTTGAAAATTAATTTTAAAATATTTAACAACTTGAATGCAAAATTGTAAAAAATATTAAGAAATACCCCCCCCCCCCAAAAGAAAACAATTGTAAAAATTAAATCTTCATCAAAAAAAAATTTAGCCTAATACAATATTGTCCTTATTCATAAAACCAACTAAAAGCTTTTGAAATTAAATAATGTCTTTGTTTTATTGGATTTTATATGTTACAATTCAAAGCTGATTTTCAGTAACAAATCATTCAATTTTTAAGAAAAACAGCATGATTTAAAATTTTTAAAGACTGCTTTTAACTAATATATTCAATAAAATGCTCAAAGTTAAATTTCTAGTTTTCATAAATTATTTAATTGGTTGGAGGGGTAGTAAAAGATGTAAGAAATATATATATATATATATATATATATATATATATATATATATATATATTTTTTTACCATGACTTTCAAAACATAAACATTTAAGATAATTTCAATTATTTGTGAATAGTTTCTGAAAGTTTAATTAAAATCCAACAATGTCTTCTTTTTGCAAGAATTTCCAAATTAATGTGTCTGTCACTGCAAAAAAAAATGTGCTAAAATTTGCTATATTATTTCATAGTACTTCCACTGATGCAATGAGAAAAAAGATGTTTTTAATCAAAAGTTAGAGTATTCTATAAAGGATGGAAAAATTTAATAAGATAATCAAAAATACTTTTTAGTTTTTCCTCTTAAGAATGACAAACATTTTGACCATAAAACTTTGTTTTCAAGTTTAAGGCCATTTTTATCATGCTATGCTCTTTTTTTAGTGAAACTGTGGTGTCACCTAACTAAAGTAATGGATCTTGTATTTAATAGTCCGACAGATTTTAAACTTTATTTGCATAATTTAATTTCATGGTCATTTCTGTAACGAAGTTAATTAGGGATGTCTACAAAAAACACAATACCTAAGGTTTAAAATGAATTTTAAAAAATGAAAAATCATTCTTGAAGCTTTTATTTTAGTTTGTATTTCAAGCTCATCAATTAAAATTAATATTTCCAATAAGCAAAATACTTTGCTATATTTCAAAAACTAATTAAAATTGGCTGAAGGAGATTTTTGGGGTTTTTTTTTTTTTTGTTGCTAAAACAGCTGATTAGCACCTTGTTTTAGTCATCTTTCATCAGAATGTAATTCTCTTTATTAAAAAATCTCCCAAAAATCAAATACTTTTCTCAAACTTTATTTGAGGAATATTAGCTGATTTAAAGTATAATTAGTCCAACTTGAAACAAATATTATTTACATTAAGTTTAAAATATTGCAAAAATGCATTTTTATCCTAGCTGTGTTTTTAACCTGACAGCAGCTGTGTTAGCATGCTGAGAGTGTGATGGCAGATCTAATGTTCTACAGAGACTTTATCTGTAAAACATATGAAGAAAATGATGTGAGTGCCTTTTTTTTTATATAATTTTAAAATACTCAGTAATCTTAAAAATATAGGAAAATATTCTTTGTAATCTGTTTTATTGAATTTTTTTAATTTTTTACTTTAAATTTATCACTCTAATTTTCTGATAATGTCCTGTATGATCACATGTACTTACAAAAATTTTTTATACACATACAAAATAATTAAGAATATTTTTAATAAGAAAAAAAAACAGATGCTAAATTTCTTAACACTAATCTTTGGCCCACTACTTCATGGCACAAGATAAACAAGTTTTTTAATCAAAATTTTGTATGTGCTAGAAAGGATTTAAAAATTTAATAAAATAATAAGAAAATACTTTGCTCTTTCCTCTTAATAATAACAAACCTTTTAATGATAAAGCTTTATTTTTGTCAAGTTTGGAAGCTTTTTTCATCATAGTATGCTCTTTTTCAGAAAATCTTTGGAGGTACATAATGTTAATCATCCACCAAAAAATAAAATAATATATCCACTTCTCTCATAGTTTTTTTTTGGAGCCACAGGGTAAATGCGCTTTCTGCAGTTAACAGTTATAAAAATTTTGAGTGGATATATTTGCTTTCCGTAGCAAAAGGCTTAAGGAGTTTATCTTTTAAACATAAGTATCATCACAGAAAATGTGATACCTAAGGTTTAAAATGAAAAATTTTGAAATTTTTATTTTAAATTTCAAGCTAATAGATTAATAAATTTAATATTTCCAATAAGGAAAATACTTTGCTGTATTTCAAAACTAATTTAAATTGACAGGAAGGAGTTTTATTATTTTTATTTATTTATTTATTTATTTTTTTTTTTTTGCTAAAATACATGATTAACACTCTTTTTTTAGTTGCTTTCATAACAGTGTAATTCTCTTTAATAAAAATATCTACCAAAACAAGATATACCTTTTTGAATCTTTTCCAAAAACTTTTCTGAAATTTTTTCCAAAAGTCTTCCAAATATAAAATATACTTTTCCAAATCTTTATTTGAAGAATATTAGCTGATTTAAAGTATAATTAATCTGATTTGAAACAAATATTATTTACTTTGAGTTTAAAATATCACAGAAATGCATTTTTTTAACACCAGCGGTAGCTGTTTATTTACGATGTTGACATGTTTAACAACATAATGACAAATTGTTTATCTAAAGTTGTTCTATAGAAGCTTTAACTGTAAAAAAATAATTTAATATAATGCAAATGCCTTTTATATATAATTTTTAAGTACTCAGTAATCTTAAAAATTTAAGAAAATATTCTCCATTATCTAATGTTTTATTGAATTTTAGATACTTTATAGCTTTAATTTTACTATAGTTATCACTCTTATTTTCTGATAATGTTATGTATGGGCCACTGCATCTACAAAAATCGGTATGTTTATACACATGCAAAAAAAATCAAAATTCTTTTAAAAATATTGGTGTTTGATGATTTTTACAAGCTTTCCATTTATTTGATATGTTGGCAGTATTTTTCTTTTGGCATCAGTGTAAATGAACATCTGTCTTAAAGACAGGACATTCACCAGAATGTATTAAAAAAATTAATAAAAGAAATATGCAAGGTCTGTCATGTATTATATTTGTTTCGATGTTTTACCACTTGAAAAATGGGACAATAATTCCGATCATGTGGTATTGTTTCATATTCCTCCATTTATTGACATGTTTAAAATTAGAGTTTGGTTATATTTTCAATTTCTTGTTTTTTTATAAAGTTTTATCTCTTGATTCTTAATGAAAAGACAATTTTTTAATTTTTTTTATTTTCAGAGTTTATATTATTCTATATATATATAAAGTAGAGTAATTAACACTTTAAAATGTATTACCAGGTATATCTAGTTAACCCCTTTCTCAGAAAATTAGTTTTGAAATGGAAATTAGAAGAACAAACACACTAGGGCTAAACATTCAGCTCATTTCTATTCTGAAAAATGAAATATTTTAGTGAAATGTATGTACAACATTGAGATTTTATGCATAATAGTTTTCAAAACATTTCAAAAAATCTTTACATAGGGATGGCTGTACTATGTGGCTGCATTACTCAAGGATGTAATTTATTCTGTTCTTAGCTTCAAAGACACATGGTCTTATTGTACACAAAATGCAGTATACACTCTCATACCAAAGACAGAAACCATATTCTGACAAATGATCTGTAGTTCATACTAAATGTTTTGAACAAATTTGAAATTGCTGAGGAAAACATTTGGTAACAGAACAAGAGGTGATACTAACTTGATGTTTAGCCATTTTAATATTTTACAGAGTAATCAAAGCAGCAAATGTTAGATTTAGATATGTAACTGTTTGGTCAATTTCTTAGGAGTTTTCATTCAATCTACTCAATTTCTATATTGTATGTTCAGTTCACTGAGTGTTTAACGAAAGGAACAAAAAGTAAAATGAAGAGAAAAATGCTGTTTTGTGGTTAAATATTAGTGCGCCAAAATTTTATCACATTTTTACCAATAATACAATGCTATTTTGTTTTTGGTAAAACTAGCAAAATAAAAAAGATTCTGTATTTAAATTATATTTATGTTCATTGAATTTGATTTTATTTGACATGAACATGAATTGTGTGATTTCATTGAATTATTATGGTTCTCTTTGCAAGTAATGAATGAGTTTTCAGTTTTCTTTAATAATAACTTATTTTCATTTACAGATGATGAGAATTATCAAATTCAAAATAGACACATCAAAACTCAAGCCAAAGAAGAGAAAGAATAATCTTGTAAACATATGGATTTGTGGTTTTTATGTAATTTAAATAGTTACAGTCAAAGAAAAGAGGCAATCTTATTACTCATGAAGGTTGTACACTAGGATTTTGAATAAATTCGAATTTCTAAGCACCCAGGCAAAACACACAGGAAAGTAACACATCTACTCAAGCTAGCAGATCAGCTTTTTCATAAAGATTTAATTTGAAATACGACATGGAATTACACACTGAAGGAAAACGATTTTCTTGTCAAGTGTGTGGATCAGCATTTGCAGCCAATTATACTTTAAAAAATCACATGCGTATACATACTGGAGAAAAACCATATTCTTGTGATGTCTGTGGATCAGCATTTTCACAGTCTTCTCATTTAAAAAATCACATGCGTATACATACTGGAGAAAAACCATATTCTTGTGATGTCTGTGGATCAGCATTTTCACAGTCTTCTCATTTAAAAAAACACATACGAATACACACTGGAGAGAAAACATATTCTTGTGATGTTTGTGGATTATCATTTTCACAGAATTCACATTTAAAAGTACACATTCGAACTCATACAGGAGAGAAGCCATATTCTTGTACTGTTTGTACTGCAGCATTTTCACAGAATTCCAGTTTAAAAAGCCACATGAATATACATACAGGAGAGAAACCATATTCTTGTCAAGTGTGTGGATCAGGATTTTTACATAGTTATTATTTAAAAAATCACATGAGGATACACACTGGAGAGAAACCATATTCTTGTGATGTCTGTGGAACAGCATTTTCACAGAATTCACATTTAAAAGTACATATGCGAACACACACAGGAGAAAAGCCTTATTCTTGCTCTGTTTGTGCTGCAGCATTTTCACTGAATTCCTGTTTAAAAAGCCACATGAATATACACACAGGAGAGAAACCATATTCTTGCCAAATGTGTGGATCAGCTTTTTCACACAATTCTTCTTTAAAAAATCACATGAGAATACATACAGGAGAGAAACCATATGTTTGTGAAGTGTGTGGATCAGCTTTTTCACAAATTTCACATTTAAAAGTACATAAGCAAACACATATATGAGAGAAGTCATATTCTTGAGTAAGTATGGCAAGAAACCATATTCGTGAGCTGTATTCATGTGCTAATACATACAGTGGAGAAATCGCAGTTAAAAAAGCAGATGAGAATACACACTAGCGAGAAATTATATTCTTGTGATGTGTGTAGAGCAGTATTTTCTGAGAATAACAACTGAAAATGCACACATTGATACACACAAGAGAAAACCCCTTTTTTTTCTTTGTTTTGACAAGATGAATCAAGCACATTTAAAAAAATATACAGGCATGGGAGAGAAATCATTTTCTTTCAAGTATGTGGATCAGCATTTTTCAGAAAGTTTTCATTTAAAAAATTAGATTCAGACATGCTCTTAAGAGAAACCATATTCTGCAGTTCTACAGACCAATGAAGGCTAATCAATGTTGGGAGTCACTTAGTATCGATTTTTAAGGGACTCTTACCATCTAATACTTGTAATTACTATTTACTCACTGTAGTTCATGTATTCTCATATTTCTCTTTCGCTTTACCCTGCAAAGATATGACCTTAGGAAATAGCTCATAGTGCCTGCTGCAGTTGTTTGCTATATTTAGCAAGCTTTTGTATGTCCACATAGGGGGTCAAGCTTTATGAGTTGTGAACTTTGTAATTTTCTTGCGAGCCACAGAGTCACTATCAGCCAACTTACACCATGCAACCTTCAAGGTAGTGGACAGTTTGAGAGGTCTAACGGCATTATACGGAAGACAGCTGCCACTTGCAGTTATCTCTTTATCCACTGGGAAAGTTTTCTCTCTTGATGCATTGCATGCAATTCATTCCTTATTACATGCTGCTACTAACTCCATGCATAAGAGTTTTCCTTTTCACCTTCCTGACCTACAACTGTACTCCTGCATCATCATGTCCATTTCAATAAGGATGACCCTTTGTTAGCTGAAGTGGAGTTCATCAAGGCAAATCCTCTGTGTAATCATCTATCCAGATGGGAGACAATCTACTGTCTCTCTCAGGGATCTGGTCCCTGATGGAGACTTACAGGAATGTACTCTCATACCTGAAGGAAAATTGTTCTCCCATTTCCACCATTTGCATGTACACACTGCCCAACTCGGACATTGAATTCACCCTGCCTATGTCATCAAATTCACAGACTAACGCTTTTATACATTAGGCCATTTGCTGTAGTGAACTTGGATCTTTAAATCTAACCTTCCTTCTGATTAGGTTGCAACTGCTACTGCTGCTGTCTGTCATGTCCGAATATAGTGTAAATAATAACTTCTCATCCATCAGACAGAGAAACAATCTACTGTCTCAGGGATCTGGCCCTTGCTGGAGACCTGCAGTAACATACTCTCTCATACCTGAAAGTAAAGTCATGAACACAATCCTGTAACTACCTCGGTATGCTCTGTAGACATTGTGCCTCATCCCTCTTTTTTGAACAGATCTAGTGCTACCACAAAAAGTATAATATTTGCTGTATTCCTTTTCAACCTTTAATTATTATGTATGACACCACTTAGGATCGAATCAAACCTTCATCTCTTTGCAGTAATGTACTCTCATACCTGTGATGATCCCAAGGAGATCTGTAGATTTTGTGCTTTGCGCCTTAAGTTAAAAATCTCCTAAGCCTGAAAGTGTACCTCTCCACCAAAAATGTTTGTCACCAGATTTAGTACTGCCTTAGCGCTCAGAGAATATTTGCAAGAGACTTGCTTGTTCAGAGGATTTTGTATCCTGAAAACAAAAAGTAAAGAAAATGAACTGAACTAGACAAGTTTGTATATTTATTTTCTGTTGATAAACTAATTGCTGTGTTTGTTTTTGTGCTGTATTCTTTTTTTCATGGTGGAGTTTGCTGTTGGATATTCCCTAAATCTTTTGTTCTTACACCGACCTGCTTACAATATAAGTACATTTAGTATCTGTTTGTAATTGAATAAAGACTTTTTTAAGGTTATGCTGTCTCATTTGAAAACCCAAACATTCTAACCACTTTGGAATACCAGGTGCTATAAGCTTGGATGTGCAAAGGGTGTAATGGATAATGGGTGGAATTGGAAATTAGTGAACAGTGTTCCAATTCCGGTCAGATTCTTTATATTCACTTACATGCAAATACCCTTGGGAAAGGTATGTATGTGCCTCTTCTTCCCCTATGGGTTAATTAGTAGGGCTTGTATCAGTAAATCATTATTATCTCCAAAGAATTATTACAATCTAAAAGAAAATATTTCTAGAAAATGCTGATAAGCCACAAAACATAAATCAATTGAACCAAACATTCTATCATTGTATACCAATTCATCTAACGGTCATATTTGGATGATAACTTGAGAATATGAGAATAAAGCTCATTTGAAAAGCAAAATATCTGAATGAAATAATATAGTAAAATAATCCATCACTTAATGAATAATAATGAAAATAATAATAATTAAATATATGACTCAAAAGAAACTGAAGATTAAATAAAAAAGAAATTTCAAATTATCACTAAGAAGAAAATGTTTTACCAGGTATGTCTGCTGCATCCTATGCAAGTGTTCTCCGTCAAGCAGAAGAACGACGAACAGGTATGTCGGCCGAATCCTATGCAGGCATTCTCCGTCTGACAACGTTTTTATTAGTCATCCCTCGAGGATGATGAATCGAGTCGGTTAAGGGCTTAGTCTCAATAGATCACAGTGTAGTTGCTGCACTACTAAGTACAACACCCTGAGCCTGAAGTCGTGGTCTGTGAGCGATCCCTCATCTCACGCTCTACAGGGGGTTTTAAATAAGATGGCAAGCATGAAACTAAAGTCATATATAGAGAAAAAATGTTTCAATAAAATGATATTCAATTTAATAAAAATAATTCTTTATTGAACAAAGGAGATCATAGAAAATACAAAAATATTGATTAAAATAATGATAATCCATTCAGAAACTAATGTTTGCTGAAGAAGAAACATAGACGTCTTATTCTAGTACAAATAAGATGAAAGATCATACAAAAAGGAAAATAGAATAATTTATTAAAAATCGTCATTGAATATGAAAACAATTTAAATGGCTAGATCTTGTAAAAAAAATTAAATTTAATTTACCAGTGTGCATTCTGAACTTGCTGAACTCTATGAACTTGTTTTGAAGCCGATTACAATTGTTGAACAAGTAAATAAAACACAACCAAACAGGAACATCTCTATTCTTTATTCAGGTTTTGCAGATTTTCTTGTATTCTAACATGTCATCCACTTCTAGTATCAAAAGTTGGCGTTGATTGAGTTTTTTCACAATATTGTTTGTCCTCTGGATGATAACATTTAAAATCTGTGTCATTCAGTCAACGTTTTGTTTTACAATGTTGGTCTGTCATAGATGTTGCCTTAGGTAGTGTTGACTGGCCTGCCTCTTTCAACATTGTGCTGAACTGGTCCCATTCTAGTCAGACTTCCGGCAGGTTGTCAGCTTTTTATCTAGGTTGCTCACAAAGTGGCCTTGGTGACTTGAATGTTTGAGTTTGGTGATGTTGAATGATAGCTGGTCAAACTTGGGTTTCTTCTGATGGGTGGGGTCAATGTAGAGTTTGACAACCAACCTGACAAGAGAGTGGTTGGTCCAGTAGTCTACTACTTGCATGCCCCTGGTAGTCTTGAAGTCTCTTTCATCACATCTGCAGCAGATCACATAGTCAATCAGTTACTACTGCTTGGACCTCTGATGAATCCCAGTTGATTTGTACTTGTGAGCTTGCCTAAACAGAGTGTTGGTGATTTTCAAGTTATTCTCTGCACAGAGGCTCAGGAGCAGCTGGTCACTGAAATTCATGTTACCTGTACCATGTGGTCCCAGTGTACCCTTCATAATTGTGTAGTCAGTGCTGACTATCACATTGAAGTCACCCATTGATATATCTTCAGGGATTACAGCCTTCACAAGATTGTTCAGGTCTTCATAGAGGGTTCCCGTTGCTACATCTAGCCAATGTCAGTACATATGCACTGATGAACATAATACACTGGAAGGAATTCAGTGGGAAATGGAGCTTCATCTGTCATTTGTTGAGGGTGGTAGGAAGAGATCTGGTAGCTGCTCAAGTAGTGATGATTTGATTGCTAGTCTTACCCCATGAATTCTTTCTTCATCTTGGGCTTTCACACAAACACGAGCTTAAATAAATGCGGTAGTAGTGACAAAAACCTGGGGTGTTGGTAACTTAGAATACAACCTGATTAATGACCTCTCCCCTTTCATGATTAAATGAACACTCTCTTCTTCTCAATTGGTATTCCATAGTTCATATAAACACTATTGTTTTGACATTTTATATTAATAATTCCGATGAAGCACAGATTCTCTAGGCACAAACTTCACCACAGATTATTTTATCATCTATAAACAAAAATTCTATATTACTATAATTGTTAATATTTCCAGGGTGACGATTGCTCTCTGCCACATTTCACCTACAATTTGCAACATGTTTATACAACAAATTTATTATAATTTTTATTTCAGTGACTAATTATATCTTTAAGTTTTGATTTAATGTATATTGTAATGGAAATTTCCTGTTATGTTATTTTTACAAATTGTAACACTATATTTTTGTATTAGGGTCTGTAAACACCCCCATTAAATCCAAAGTGACTAACACAGGATTAAATACAAGTCAGAGAAAGCTTTCATTTGCAGTATGAAGATATCAGCTAATCAGGATGAATTGGAGCAACAAGTGGTTAATTATCTTAAGGAGAGTTTATTAAACATGGGTCATCAACACAGAGAGAGAGAGAGAGAGATTCACTTCTTAAGGGTACCTACTCACAAAAGAAATGTGAAAAACAACCACAAATTTTTACTCACTTATTATCCAGTCTGACATTTCCAACAACTTCAGAGACAGCAGAAACACAATTTCAACAAAACTTTCTTCTATTTCCAAGAAAATATTTCTAGAGAACAAAGAACACTTTAATAAATCTTTGTTGCTGAGCAATCTACAAAGAACAAGTTGTATATTCTTTATATACAATTAAAAAATATATCTCAATTCCTAAGAAGTTGAATGCTTTTCAAACTTTGAAACCTATTCTCCTCTTACATTGTTTCTTTTTTCTTTAATACATAATTTGTGTGAATTGTAAGCTTACAGACGAGAGAAACCACATTCTTGTGAATTGTGTAGATCAGCACAGGAATAAATTAAAACGTTCACAAGCAGACAGTAACTAGAGAGAAATATTACTGAAGGAGAACATATGTCTGCATTTTCATAATATTCAAACTTGAAAAGCCATGTGGATACAGATAAGAGAGATACAAAAATCTTCTAATGTATACAGATTGGAAAGGCCGGATGGAAGTACACAGCAGAGAAACCATTTTGTCAAGTGTGTGGATCAGCATTTTCACAGAATTGGAAAGAAGCAATTTTTTTCTGTTAAGTGAGTGGATCAACTTTTTTTTTTTAATTACAATTTAAAAAACGTATACATACAGGGGAGAAACAATTTGCTTCTCAAATATATGGATAAGCAATTTTCTTAAATTGCAGTTTACAAGATCATATGTGGATACATACGGAAGGGAATGTCAAGTATGTGGATCAACATTTTCACATTAAACCAACACATGATAACATGTACAGTAGAAAAACTATTTGCTTGTCAAATGTGCAGATAAGCATTTTTACAAATGTTGATGTTAAAAAACCACAAGAGAATACATATTTCCTCTCAAATGTGAAGATCAGTATTTTCAAAGAATTCAAATTTAAATGTATAAATTGAAAAAAACAGAGTGGCTTTATTCTTCCACTATATGAGCCTCAGCTTTTACAGAATATTAAAAAAAAAAGTCCACATGCAAGTAGACATATATGTTGTCAAATCTGTGCAACAGTATTTTCAAAGTCTGTGCATTTAAAAAGTGCATGTTAATATATACAGAAATGAAACTATGAACTGTGTAGGTCAGTTTCATATAATAATTACACCTGTGAACAATCACTAGAAAGACCTTATTCCTGAACAGATTGTGGGGTGCCAATTTTAGATTGTGTAGGGATTTTTCCGGTTGTGTGTGTGTGTGTACTCAGCAGCGTATGGAGTGGAATGAACAAACCCAAGGCTTGAAAAACTTTAACAGCTTTTATTTATAGTCGAAAGAGAGTGCAAAATAGTGGTATTTTGCAAGGGAAAATGTTGGGTTTCCCAGTTAATATAGCTCCTCCCTTGAGTAGAAATTTTAAAGAAAGATTTCTCCACTTGTTCCCACATGGTATGAGAAATCTCAGTTTCAAGCTGCCAGGACTACTACAAGTCTTCTGCGGTGAAGGCTGTGAGTGGTTCTTTAAGCTGGCCTTAAAGGTAGCAGCCGCTGAAAAGGAAAATTGGAAAAAGAGGTTGAATTGGGCTCAGTCAGCATTTTTGGGAGTTCTGGGACTTCCTTTTGTTCCCTGCTAATTACTTCCATTGCTGCTTCTGCTGACTTCAAGTAAAGTAAGGAAGCTCCACTTGCCACAATAGCCAACAAGTGAGATAGTTATTATAATTGTTTAACTTTGAAATATCTTTTCCTATGAACTGAATGCAAAATTCTGTTCAAATCAGTTCGTCATTCTAATTTTTAATACATTGTCATGAAATCTTGGAATGAGTAATGCTTAAGCTTGCTTTCGATGTACAATAGCTACCTGTATTCAATTTATTTCTATACAGCTACCGAACAGTTATTATAAGAAGTTGAATCCTTTAGCCAATGACAGTGATCAAATATTAATGAGCTAATCTTTTTGACCAATACTATTGGGTAGTGAGTTCAATCCTCACTGGGGGATATATACTTGTGACCTCAGAACAGTGGTTCCCAAACTTTCTTTCTCTGGATCATATTTTTGGGAATGAAAATTGCTTGCGCCCCAGCAAATTTGATATGATAAAAAGTACGTTTAAAAATAAAAAAAACAAACTGAGTGGGTTAAAGGAAGATAACTTTGGATTTGGAATCAAAACATTATCATTGATAACTCTCTCCTCCAATTTGTGAAGCCTAGTTACTACATTCTTAATACTTTATATGCAAAAATATCAGTGATAAAAATTGGTCAATAATTATTTATAACTATTTTTACTGGGACTCATGCATGCAATTACAAGTAATCCATAATATTATTTTAAATTTTGAAATCATATTTATTTTTGGCATATGAATTTTTGAAACTGTTTCTGATTGTTCTAATCATTCCATCTCACCTGCTATCCTCTTCTGCCACACCTATGAGGCATTCTGCATTGTTTGGGAGTCACTGCCTTAGACCAACACAATCTAAGCTTTGTAAATTACAACTAAAATAGTAGTGGGAATATAATGTCAGCTGGTATCATTTTTTTTTTCACATTTAAAAATGATTTTTGTTACAATTTATATTTTGACTAGGTAAACTTTGGGCTTAACCTTATCTATGCTTTACTTTTGAGTACACAAATTCCGGAAGAATTTCTTTGATTTAATTAAATAAGATTTCTGATATTAGTAACATTTCTCTGTGCAAATATATTCATTACTTTACTCAGCAGTTAAAAAAAAAACTTTTATGTTTTTATTTTTTTTTAAATTACGGGTTTAGGCCTAGAAAATCTGGTCTGCATTGAAGAATCGAAATTCCTGAAAAGCCATTTAGCTGAAGGATCCAAAATCCTGAAGGATCCATTGAAGAATCCAAAATCCTGAAAAGCTACTTAGCTGAAGGATCCAAAATCCTGAAAAGCCACTTAGCTGAAGGATCCATTGAAGAATCCAAATTCCTGAAAATCCATTTTGCTGAAGGATCCAAATTCCTGAAAAGCCTTTAGCTGGAGGATACATTTAGATCTGAGTTGAACAACTTGCAACCATTTTCTTCCTGAAAGTGTACGATCACCACCAGACACAACTACTAACGATAAACAAAATTGTCAGCCATCATAATCAACTAATACATGCAATTTTTTTCTCTAATGTTGATCACCATTTTCCGCAACTTATCAAGTTTAGGCTTCTCATGACCAGCCTACAAATTGTCAAATGCAGTGCAACTGATCAGTGAAATGGTGGCTCTAATATCAAATCTTTATCCCAATATGTTGCCCTTAATACCTATCTGCAACATTAGGGGGTTGATTTTGTCATTTTTGTGGAGGTTAAATAAGCTGTGCACCAAAGCAAAGTCACTACCGATAGATGGTTTCATCTTCTTGTTCTCCTATGCCAACTTTTTGACTTCTCCATTTTCTGGCTCTATCCATATGCATCTGTATCAGACAGACTAATGAAACGTGAAGAGCTTTTTTCAAAAATCACATTCCTGCCATTCTCACAACTAACAAGTCCCTCAGTATTCTGTCATGATGGGAATTCACAAAATTTACATTCTTTTTAAGTGAGTGATGAACTCCAATACATACTAAGATGCAGTTGATGGCAGATATGAAAAATTGACATTATTTACATTATTCGGACTATTGTCCTCATCTTTGTTGCCATGTTTATCACAACGTTTCGGCCGTTGTACTCTCCGACCTTCTTCAGGTGGTTGGAATGTTGAACTGAACCCTTTAAGGCAGTGGAGAATTTTCAGAGGGAAATTAACAGGAGATAACTGACATCCATTAAACATGGCACATGGAACTAGAACAGTCTACCCCAGTGAGCAAAATAATGGGTTCAGTTTGACATTCCAACCACCTGAAGAAGGCCAGAGCGTACAACGGTCGAAACATTGTGATAAACATGGCGACAAAGATGAACTCACACTCTTTGGGTCTATCACTGGATCTAACCAACGCCTTTATCCACTGTGCCATGTGTCCTTGAGGACATCTGGGTATGAATTTCTGAGTATTATAAACCTAATTTTTCAGCAACCATTTTTTACCAGTACTCATATTGCAATTTTGCTGTTATCATTTCATATTTTTACCAGATCTCATATTGCAACTTTTTTGTTATCATTGCTGTTCTCTGGCACTCCTTATTACTGGTTCCCATATTGTATTTATTTCTATGCTTGGCCGACTCGGGAGATTTTTGTGGCCTAGCATATGTGCTGATTCCTTAAGTTTACGAATTTTCCAATGGTGTTCCCTGTCTATGATCTCAACCGGATCCCACAGGGGACGGTGATCTCCCTTCTCTCTCCATATGTGGTCAGCCACGCCTGATTTTTCTACTTCCCCTCGCATTACAGCTTTCTGGTGTTCTTGAAGCCTTACCTTGAGGGGGCGGCCTGTTTCTCCTTTATATTCCTTTCCGCAGCTGCACGGGATAGCGTACACACAGTCTTTAGTCCTGTTCTCCTCTATGGGGGGTCTCACTCAAGAGAGATATCTGCGAAGTGTTGTCACGCTTTTGAAGGTTGTCCTGATGTTATATGGACCGCAGATCCTTTGTATTTTCTCTGATATAGACAGACTCCGAAATTTTAGTTTTTGTTCAGAAAATAAATGCCTGTGAATGTGAACATCCAACATTGTCGTGAAAAGCAAGTATCTCGGTATTCAACAAATTTTGAATTGACTGGCAACAAAAAGAAAATCTTTTATGAAACTCTGAATGATAAATTTATGTCATATGAGGATGTTGAAGAAAATGCTATAGAAAAAAAAGGCCTGTCAACTCTCAGCTGATGCTGTATATCATAGTCACCTCCCCATATTTTTCTGAGACTGGGCTGATTAATTTTGCTATTGTGTCTATAGAGAGTTCAGCTTCAGCAATATGATATACAGACAAATTAATGGGATGGTTATGGGTAGCTCTTTGGGGGTAGTCATGGCAAATATTGCTATGGGTTTTTATGAACAAAAACTATTTTCTGTTATCTGCCGAATCAACTACTATGTGCTTGTAAGAGTTCTTGGATTGCAAAGGAAAATATTTGTCACAGATTACTTCCACAATGAAGAGAACAAATCACTAAGTTCAGACTCGAAGATCAGAAGCAGAAAGAAACGTTGAGAAATCTCGATTTGCAGGTACTATGTCACGAATCACAATTCATGAAACCAGTCAGAAAAATAACTCGCGCACCAACAACGACTGCAATAGCTAAACACACAAAATTTTTCTTTCTTTTATTTTCCTCCCTGATTTGAGAACACCAACTGCTTTTATCAACCAAGCATTTTTTCATTCGTCGACAACTGGGAGAGGATGCACAATATTAGCATATCTAAATACTTTTATGGCGACTCCTGTGACTGACTTGTTTCTAATTTGAATATACCGTCTTCAGCATATCATGCAGAATATGTGCCCTTTTTTTTCAGCAAGTAACTTTCTTTTTCGCCACAGTTTCCATCGTAGGATACACACGGCATGCTGTCGCTTGGTTTGACAAGGTAATTCGCCATTTTCTTCACTACAGTGCTTTATGTAGATGACACATTCTATGTGTTTAGTAATGAGTTACAGGCAGAGTGTATCATGGAATTATTGAATAGTTTGTATAACTTCACTATCGAATGGGAAAGCAATTATTTTCTATCTTATTTTGGATGCCTTGGCACAAAGACTTAATTCTAAGTTTATCACATTAGTGCACCATAAGTCCACATTTTCGGGTTTATATACTCAATGGGAGATTTTTTTTTCTCCTAGATGGTATAAGATCCATTTCATTAAAACATTTGTCCATGAGACTAATGATTTGGTCACCTAATAAGTTAGAACAATAACTAAAATTTATTATTATTTTTATGATAACGGCTATCTTTTGGATATTGTACAGTCTAGCACAAATGTGAAGATTACACCATTCCATAAGCCTAAACGTTTTGGCCCTGTAAAATGTTATGTCTATTTAAGACTTGCACAATTTCTGCTAAGCAAATATCAGCCAGTATTTCACATTATTTTTCAGCAAATCCATTAGTAATGTTCTCTCATCTCAGCTGATGCTGAAATGTGTCTGTAAAGACAACCTACCTACAAGTTCAATTATTTATTTTTTTAAATGTCGATGTGACACTGATTAACATAGACAGGACAACTCAACTTCTTGAGAGGAAAATTTCCCAGCATCTTCCATCAGTCACTAGTAGTCAGTTTCAAAATAATTTGCGTAAGTCTGTTGTATCATCCAGGTCTGTAATTGTAGAGCACCCGATTAAAAACCATGTGTCAAGGCATTCCATGTTCTCTCAATCTCCTTTTGAGTTCCACCTTAAAGTCTTTGAGACAATTTTCATTAAGTCCAGACACACTTCCCTGTGTAAATAGAAGGAATGGCTGCTAGGACTTAATGTAATCTGCTTGTACTGTATTAGTTTTTACTTTATTTTTTTTAGCCAGTATGTACATTTACCATTTTATTTCCTGATCAAGTTCTAACAAGCTGAGAAGTGACATCCAATAAAATTCCAATTTTATTCCCTTTTATATTAAATGTCAGTCTTTTTCTCCCTTGTTTTAAATACATATTTTAAATGTCTCTGACATAAATAATAATACACCATTACATTTTTATAACATCAGTGTTTCATCTCAGTCAGGCTGATGGACAGCGACACAAATTTGTTTTGAAATTTTGAGAAATTCATTTTTGTACTGTTTAATGTTTATATCAGTTATAAGGAGAAGCCCTTGGAGAATTTAAATGATCAATTCTTTTTTTTGTAAACCAGGATACCTAGTTACAGAAAAATTGCTCTAAATCATAAAATAAAAAATGCAATAAAACTAATACATTATTTAATTAGAAAAGTTTTTAATTGCTTTTATGCATAGGATATATTATGGATACTTTTACCTAAAATTTTTTTGTTGAATAATTAATTTTACAAGAATTGTTTCCATTTTCTTAAAAATTTTAATCAGAATAATTTATAAAGTTTTTAAATCTTTTCAAATTCTATATCAATTTGTAGCGGTTAGGTGATATTAATTAAAAACTATATTTATTAATCATAAATGGAAAAGCTTACCACAATTCATCGACCCCCAGTATTTTAGAATTTTGGAATTAAAACTAATATAAAAGATTCAAGAAAAGTTTTTCATTTTTAAAATGCATTTTTCCTGAGTAGGTATCGCTTCCTTTTTTTTCTTTTTGTTTCCTAGTTTAAATGTCCCATTCATTGAATATCTTTTTTGCTGAATAATAATAATAATAATGATGATGATGATGATGAAGAAAAGAATTCACATTTAAATTAATAATGAATTATCATTTTATTATTTCCCTTAGATTTCGCTCTCTCGACAACATTTGGAAACGATTGCAAATAATGGTTGTTCTTATACGTAATACAACCCCACAAAAAGCAATACTCTAGGTAAAATTTTATAATTTGTTATTTTTTTTATTTTAATAATCTTCTATTGTCCTAAGGAAAACAAATCCAACGAAAGAAGACAGAAAGAAGTAAGTTTGACGTTATCCTAAATTTCTTCATTTACAAATTAGCAGTCAGTGGCGCTACCTAATTAAAATAATTTATTTATTTTCTAAGGTACCGCCACTGACTTCGTAAAAAAAACAAACAAACAAAAAACAAACGGAAAACGCTTTTCTTCAAATAATTTAAATAAACTTTGAACTTAAATTTTGATTTTACTTGAAATATAATCACCTAAGTCTGATTTGTATTAAAAGAAAATTTAATTTTATAATTTAATAAAATAAAAGTTTTTAGGTATTTTTAAAACATTGGCACGTTCACCCATAAAACCACCATTACAGACGAAATTTGTAAACAAATTTAAAAATGTAATATTTTTCCAAGAAATGTGTTTCGAAATTAGTTAATAAATATAAAGATTGACTGGGGTTTTTTTTTTTTTTTTTTACAAAGGTGAGTTTGACTTAAAGACATAATGAAAATAATTTTATATGCATTGTAATTTTCATTTACGTTCTTCGAATTTCTTTGTTTACAAATTAAAATATGGATCGAACTCTCTCTACTACTCTAATCTGGAATATGAAACTTTTCAAGAGCGTTTTCACCAAAAAAAAACAAAAAAAAAAACCTTTGATTCACTTGACCTTGATCCGACATTTGCAAACCAAAAAGTGTCTGTATAGTGAGAAAAAAAAAAGTCGCAGTAAAATGAATTCTTTGAGTGAGAATAAGATTAAGAATATCCACTTATTTTTTAATACTCATTCGCTTGGAGAGCTACTTCAACTTCAATTACACTGTAACCCGGATATAAGAGAGTTGTCGGGACCTAAGAAGAAGTCTCTTATATCCGGGTTTGATCTATTTTGTTTTATTAACACAGGCTCTAATTTGGGAGCAGAGAAAATCTATCTTATATCCGGGTTTCTCTTATATCAGGGTCTCTTACATCCGGGTTACACTGTATTACTCCTCCCTTCGGTACCTCAACTGATTCACTAAAATAGAAATATATATTTATTATAAATATATATTCGCTAAAAAAGAAATATATTCAGTAAAAAAGAAATATATATATATATATATATATATATATATATATATATTCGATAAAAAACAAATATAGGGTGTCCCAGAATAAATGTAACCCAAGAATGTGAATGCCATTCATTTTATTTTTGTGTTTACAAACTATATACAAACCATATATTTCTGAAAACTAAGTTAGCAAATCTACTACTACAAACAACATGTCATTAGCTCTACTGGTAAAGATTTTATCGTCATTTATAGAATATGCTCCAAATGTGCTCTGCTGAAGACTTGAATTCAACGCGCAAAGTTGTCGATGACTTTCATGTGCTCTTCTTTTGGTATAGCTCTGAGATGGTGCGGGGGTTGGTCTTTTAGACTTGATCCTTCAGATACCCCCACAGATAAAAATCTGAGGCGAGGCGGCGGGGTGATGTCAGGGGAATGTGGAGACCACTCAGGTTCGCGTTTACAGCTGATGAGTCGGTTGGGAAACTTTTCGTACAGCCACTCCAGAGAGACAATTGTTGTGTGAGGGGTAGCCCCATCTTGCTGGTAACACTGGTGCCCCTTCTGAATGCTGGTTGCACCTCTGCCACGGCTCATGGGAAGATTTTTGTGAGGCCAAAGTCCTAGCACCTTCTACGGGTGGATTTCTTCGGAATCCTGCCTACCTGATCTCGGAAAGCTTCTATGTTTTCAGGAGACCGTACATTAGGTTTTCTGCAAACTTTGACTGTTGGAGACATTTTTTCTCGTGTGGTTGATTGTCCTCAAACTTCTTGATCCATCGGTAAATGAGAGTTTTATTTTCTAGTCACACTTTCTGCAGAATTTCATTAGGACATGTTTAGCACAATTTCCCTCCTATTTTCTTAGCACACAAAACATTTCCTGTTCTTCTGTAAAAGGCACTACAGTTGGTGCTCCTGTTTTGTTATCGTCTCAGCTTTCTAAATGTGAAATATAAAAGTGAAATATTAAAAATCAACAAAATTACATACGTTTATTTTGGTTGCATTTATGATGTAACAATATCTCCCTCTCTCATATATATATATATATATATATATATATATAGTGATGGAAATAAGTATAAGACACCCTATGAAATTGTTAATAATTTTCTTATTACTGCACAAATTCCTCTGAAAATTTGTGTATGGTACCTAGATCCGATAGGTATTAGTATACATATTCGATTTTATAACAACTTTCCACTAAAAAAAAAGTTATTAACAAAACCTTGTTTTCAAGGGTGGAAATAATTATAAGACAGTTTTGAAAATTTGCATATCTGGTTTACTTCAGAATATCACAGGAAAAATAAGTGCATACACAGATTATTAAAAAACTTAACATGATTTTAAGCCACGTGAGTCCTATTTAAACATTTCATAATTGAATACAGTTACTACAAAATGCCTAGGAACTCCCCCCTTAATGAAAATGGAAAAGGGTAAATTTCTGCCTGTATACTGGAAGGAAAATTTTATAAGTTTCATTGCAAGAGAATTGTGAGAAATTATCTAAAGTACCATGAATCCTATGGCACCAGAAAACGTCCAGGTTGTCCACCTAAAATTGCAAATGTAGCCAGACATCGACTTTTTCACCTCTTAGAACAAAATTAAATAGGGCAAATATTATTTACGAATTTAAATGCCCATTAAGGAATTGTATTCCTGATCAATCAAAATTCATAAATAATTATATAGGCCACACTACAACATGTTTGACATGCAGACTCACTGTACACCTTTCTGACGATAACTCAATTACATCTCATTTAAAATTTTCATGGAGACCTACCGGACACTATTCATAACATACTTGTTGACAACACAAATATAATAGCATCATGTACATGAAAAAAAATGGCTAAAAATAATGGAAGCCTTATTAATAAAAACAA